>BMAO01034996.1:0-145670 GCA_019973975.1 Trichonephila clavata
ACAATGGAGAAAGCGCCTCTATTCATAAACATTTCCACAGCTGGATAAAACGTGTTTTAGCTGCATTGTGTTGTATCAGACAGCTGGACCGTCGGCGACTGTGTGTCTGGGGGACACTATGGACTAGGCATCGCTGCATTATTTCTATTCATGGGCAGTGATTGTACGTCTTGAATGCTGGCGCCTCTGCAGGCGGCGGCGAGGTGTTTGAAGTGCCAGATGTCAGCCGGGCCCTTGTCGCCGGGAACCTTTGAGAGGGACCGGACTTTTGTCATCTCTGCACGAATGGATGACGTGCAAGACCGTTGGTGCCGGGTGCAAAACCCTGAGGTCGGCCAATGGGGATTGATGAGGGGCGTGGAGTGAACCCGCCCCTAGTGTTTAAAAGAAGACTCCTGATGAACTGCCGGGGATAGACTCCGACGACAGATTCCGAGTGAGAAGCCTACTGACGAAGGATGGGACTCCTACGATAGATTCCGAGAGAGAAGCCTGCTGACGGAGGAAGAGACTCCGGACAGACGCCGGATGAACTGCTGAAGACTCCTGATAGACTCGTGATAGACTCCCACGAGAGATTCCCGGAATTGAACCCTGCGGACGAAGGAAGAGACTCCGGACAGACTCCCACGAGAGATACCCAGGAGAGAGGCCTGCTGACGAAGGAGGGAGCAAAGAGACTCCGGAAAGACGGCTGATAGAATACAACGAGAGATTCTTTAATAATTAGCTTGGCGTACATTTTCAATGTGGAGCCACGACGTTACATCTAATTAAATTGGTGGCAGCGAGGTGGGATCGGCATTTAGCTAATAAATTAAATGCCCGAATCCTTTTTTATTTAAAATAATTTTTGAGAAAAAAGAAATAACAAAGAGAAAATGCCAGCCGTGTGTGCAAGAAAACTAAAAGAACTTTAAACAACGCAAATCTCTCCTAAGTTCCTGTGGTGTCTCCATTCTTATCGTTAAAGTGTGTTCCTGTTGCTGGAAAATTTCCGGAGAGCCTGCTGTCCATTTTACTGTATGTGAATCGTTTTGGGTGAATCAACGAAAGAAACAAGCGGAGGAAAGCCGAAAACAGACCCTGATTTCCGTCGGCTGATTTTGAAGGAAGTCAAGAGAGAGGATTCAGTGTGTGATTCCCGACCAGGTGTGCCATAGATTTTGGCAGTGATTCGAAACAGAAAGGTGAGTCTTTTCTTTGAGATTATACTCGGGGCAGCAATTGATTATTATTATTGTTATGATTAATGTATGTAAAATTTTGGTAGTAAATAATTTACGTACTAAGTAAAGTTAGCAAACACTAGAAAGAGAGACTAGAAAGATTTTTAAAGTTTTGTATGATGTATAAATGTGCGATTTATTAGTATTGTTGTTTGTGAAATGTAGTTAAGTATATAGTAGTTATACTTGTTTTGTTGATACAGTTACTGTGCAGAGTACTGTATTGTTTTTAAGATTTGTGCGTTTTTGTGAAATATAGTTAAGTATACAGTAGTTATACTTGTTTCATTGGTACAGTTACTGTGGAGAGTACTGTATTATTTTTAAGATTTGAGCACATTTGTGAAATATAGTTAAGTATACAGTAGTTATACTTGTTTCATTGGTACAGTTACTGTGGAGAGTACTGTTTTGTTTTAGGATTATTGTGAATTATAGTTAAGTCTATATAGGTCTAGTGTATTTCTAGTGTGCGTTGAGTTTTTGTATAATTTTTATAACAATTAAGCTTTATTTGGTTTTGTGTGTATTAGTGCATCATGGCGTACTTATTAAGGCAAAGAAAAGATGTATTGGTAGAAATGGCGAAAGAAATGGGAGTCGAAGCCGATAATACTTTACTTAAGATAGAAATTAAGAATAGAATTTGTCAGAGTGAATACTATAATGAAGAATTAGCTAATTGTTTGTTGGAGGGTATTTTGGAAGAAAAACGGGAACGTGAAAATAAGGAACGAGAACGTGAACTTGAACGTGAAAATAAGGAATGGGAACTTGAGCGTGAACGTGTAAATAAGGAAAGGGAACTTAAAATAAAGGGGGTTGAAGAGCGTAAACTAATGAGGGAACGAGAATTAGAACGATTGAGAGTTTTACGCCGCGATAGGTTACAAAAACAGGCATCTCATCTAAAAGTAGAAGATAAAGTCGAGAATTGCGCACAGGAGAGTTATTTGTCAGGAAATCGGTCCATGGAAGTTAGTGAACCGATTAAAAAGTGTAGGCCGGTAAGTAATCCGGATGTTAATAGAAGTGGAAAAACCGCCATGCCTTCTGAAGTTAGAATTGAGATTTGTGACCCCCCGGTGAAACGCACGTGTGTTAACCCCTCGTCCGAAGTGAGAGGGTAGAAAAAGAGAAGGATAAACTGTCTAGGCTTGCGAAAAGGAAAGAAGTCGATAATTTTGGAATTCGTGATTCTGAAAGGAAGGTGGGGTCAAGGGTAGTTAAGGAGAGTGTTACAGCTGTGATGACGGTTGCACAGCCAGTAATAAATCATGAGGACATAGGAGTAAGTTCTCGAGGATTGATAGTAGATACGGGTTTTACTATCCCTGCAACATTGAGTTGTAAAATTAAGAATGATGAAAAGGAGGCTAGTCAACTCTCAGTTGAAAGGGGAGCGGGCCTAACAGTAGGTCATAAAAGTTTTCAAAACCCTACAATGGCTAGTATAAAAGCGGAACAGAGGAAAGGGAAAGAAATTTACGCGTGCGCCGTTGTTCGGAAAGATGTCGGAAATAAATCAACAATGCGTTTGATTCCCTCCAATTCAAAGGGTATTGATAAGAATTGGTTAGGGGCTGGTAAAATGAGAAGTTCAGAATTTAATTACGATTTACCCAGAAAAAGGGATCGTAGTGCAATGTATCGTGTAAATTTGGTAAAACTGTATCGTAGGAGGCCGGAATTTGTAAATTTTGTTACAGAAAATAGCTCGGAGGGAATGGAGAAAGAAACCGAATTCCCCTATCCGGTAAAGCTATTTATGGATTCTGATTTTAGGGGTATTTTAAGGGAAAGTCAACTGCACTTTAAATTACCGCCGGATAGAATTAACTATTTACGAATGGTGATTGATAGAAATAAAGAAAGGTTTCCTCCAGATCCCGGGACGATTTCTTTAATCCAGAGGGATAACCAGTTAAGTAGAGGAAAACCATTTAAAATTAAAACTTCTTGGATATACCTGAGATTGATTAATACTCTGGAGAGGAGTTTGTGTATCCTAGGGATGTGAGTGTAAGCGAGATGGGGCAGTTCAATCGTACACTGTCGGCTGTTAAGTTAAGAAAAGTGAACCGATACCCTTACCCGTATATTAAGTATACGCGTTTGAACCAGGTGACGCGAGCCGAGTTTCATCTTTGGTTAAAAATGGAAGGTCTTGTAAAAATGAATAGCGCGGCCTCGTGGGTCACGGTACTGGATTTGTGGAAGTGGTACTTTCGTCGTTCACTCATGCTGACATATCAGAAGTATGCCACATACGTAATGCCATTTGGCATTTACATTAGGAAAAGGAGGTTTAAGATCGTATGCGCATCTGATTATGGATGTAAATTAACTACTCAGGTTTTGGAACGGTTACCGCAGTTTGCTTTACGTCGATTGGTTAATATAGACATCTTGGCGCAAATTTGGAAAAATCGTGTAAAGCAAATAGACTTGGTATTAGAAGGGTTGAGGAGTGTGAGATCGGAATTCATACCGACCAAAGGTAAATTAGAGCAGTGGGAAAATTTCCTACGTGTACTTAATAGAGATGTAGTGTGTTCATTTCGTGAGCTGAGGAAGTACGAGGTTAATTGTAATTTTTAATGATAGTGCCATAATTACCACTTTACCCAACGTTGTAGTAGGAAAGATAATGAATTGGGGAATAACTTGTTATAAATATTGTGAGAAAGTGTGCAAAGTGCCAAGATGGAAATTTATCTTTAAACTAATGTTGTTTAGCCCTAATAATTCCAAATGTTTGTATTTACAGTTTTTTTTAATGTAATTTTAAAAAAATCATTTACTTTAATTAAAGAAAGTTACATGGAAATGTCACTGGATTAAACAGACTGGAATAAGCCGTCATTTAAAAATTTCATATTAATTAATTTTAACTTTTTATTGTATTTTTGTGTCTATATTACTATATTGTGTGTATATGGTGGAAACAAAAATTTATGTGATACTGAAAATCTTTTGTGTCTCTCAGCCAAGTGTAAGCACATAGATGTCTAGTACAGTAGTTACGTGTGATTTAACGTATAGTAATATTAGTAAAATGTTAGCATTTAACTTATTCACTTAAAACTCAAATTTTTTAAGATAAGATGTAACATTAAGAAAAGAATCCAAGATCAGAAATTTAAATTTTTATTGTAAAGTGTGTAAAATGTTATAGAATTTTGGATTTACTTATTATCATATTTGAGTGTTTTTTTTATTATTGGATTGCTGTCCTAGTTGATCTCATTGTTAAGACATTCTTTCTTTGAGTCAGTCATAAGAACAGATCCAACATTGGACCAGAGCAGTCCAGTGAAATGGACGTTTTCAGGGGGAAGGAGTTGTGACGTCGTCACAATGGAGAAAGCGCCTCTATTCATAAACATTTCCACAGCTGGATAAAACGTGTTTTTAGCTGCATTGTGTTGTATCAGACAGCTGGACCGTCGGCGACTGTGTGTCTGGGGGACACTATGGACTAGGCATCGCTGCATTATTTCTATTCATGGGCAGTGATTGTACGTCTTGAATGCTGGTGCCTCTGCAGGCGGCGGCGAGGTGTTTGAAGTGCCAGATGTCAGCCGGGCCCTTGTCGCCGGGAACCTTTGAGAGGGACCGGACATTTGTCATCTCTGCACGAATGGATGACGGGCAAGACCGTTGGTGCCGGGTGCAAAACCCTGAGGTCGGCCAATGGGGATTGATGAGGGGCGTGGAGTGAACCCGCCCCTAGTGTTTAAAAGAAGACTCCTGATGAACTGCGGATAGACTCCGACGACAGATTCCGAGTGAGAAGCCTACTGACGAAGGATGGGACTCCTACGATAGATTCCGAGAGAGAAGCCTGCTGACGGAGGAAGAGACTCCGGACAGACGCCGGATGAACTGCTGAAGACTCCTGATAGACTCATGATAGACTCCCACGAGAGATTCCCGGAATTGAACCCTGCGGACGAAGGAAGAGACTCCGGAGAGACTCCCACGAGAGATACTCAGGAGAGAGGCCTGCTGACGAAGGAGGGAGCAAAGAGACTCCGGAAAGACGGCTGATAGAATACAACGAGAGATTCTTTAATAATTAGCTTAGCGTATATTTTCAATGTGGAGCCACGACGTTACAATGCCTTCTCCGGGATTTGAACCCAGACCCTACGGCACCACAGTCAGCGCCACTAAGCACTATACTGGATGGGTGGTTTACGGAACATTTGTTCGAAAAATTGGTTGTACACCTCGACAGTACAATGGTCATCAAGCTCTCTCCAATTCAAGGGGTTCTTACTCCATGATTTAGCTATCATGGTTTTTGATTTAAAGAGTTCAAAATTAAAATTTTACACTCATATTTTCTCACTCAAAAGTGAAAAGTGTATTGATAAAAGCTATTTTTAATTTATCAGTTTATGAAATATTACAGTTTTGTTATAACATCGGCCACATGTTTAAATTACACACGACTGACATGAAAAGTTTGAAAATTAATCAATTTAAATGTCCTCTGTACTAAAATCCCCCATAAAAATTGCATGAAAGACTTTTTAGAGTCAGGTATGAATGTAAAATTGAAAGCTCATTCATAAGGAGTAATTAATTCAGCTGAATATTTATTTAGTCTTTTAATGAATGTCTGTCATTTTTCAATTAAAAGACAATTCATTCTAAATCCAACACACTCACATTTTCTGAGATAATTGTTTTTTTGAGTATTCATGCTAAGAAGTTAAATTTTCAGCAAATGTCTTAATTGATGAATTAGATGCAAAAAAAGTGGCATACAGACATGTAATTAATGTATGAAATGCCGAAACAAATACATGTGGTACATGTGCCGGAGAAAAGGTCATGGAAGGTGAAATAAACTGCTTGGGCAATTAATTACATTCTGGCAACAAGTGTAATAGATTTCTCAAGATGTTTGGAAATGTCATTGAATTTCTACGTGAAGTATATGTTAAATTGTCCAGTACAATATTTAAGATAAAGAAAATAAATTTTATAGAGTACCTTTTTTAGTTTCAAAAGTTATACTTTTAACATCTTTCTGCTTTAAGCTAGATATTTTGTAGTCTCACCCTGTATTATTTAATGCTTGCCAACTTTTCTGTCTGGCGCTGTTATAATCTTACTTCAAACACACTCCTACGTAGTACTTATGATGTCTACTCCAAGGTAGCTCAAGCATATATCCTATCAAAAACAAACTTGGATGCTTGTGGGAAGCAACTTTAAATTTAGGTTTTTTTCATCAATATATTATTAATGTTTCTACAGATGAAGTGATAAATTCTTTTAAGTAAAGTAAAAATAATATTAGTTCATAAATAAAAAGGGAAAATATTACAAAATCTTGAATGAAATTTAAAAGCAAATAAAAGTGATATATTCTTTGGAAAAGATTATAAAAAAAAGACACTAAAATAACACTGAGGTTTTATATTATATATATTAATTTCTTTTAAGCTTATAAGTACCATCTTTTATCCTACATATTACTTTTGATACGTATTTTTGAATATAAAAATGAATGAATGAAATTATACTATAAGTAATTAAATATATATTGATTCCCAAATGAACTTAAAATTTAAAAGTTTTCTGAATTTTCTTTCCTTTTTGCTGTTTTTAAAAATTGTATTGTTATAGTTTCAGTCAGACAAAGTAATCTTAAAATTTGGAAACATAGCCTTTTATCCTCTCTCTTTCTCTATCTCTCTCTCTCTATATATATTCTTACTCACCTCCTCAAATATAGAAATCAAAATGTCGTTCGAACTTTATGGAAATGATTTTGTAATTTATTTTCTCACTTGCATTTTGAAATAAGACTTCCGAAATTTCAGAATAAAAGTTTGCTAATGTGTGTTTTTGATTGGAATGTAAAATAAAAGATTTATTTTGAAAATGGCTTAAAAATTGATAGATGTCTCGAGGGTTATGTAACTGCACTTTCCGAGAAAATGCAGTAGAAGCTTTTTGTAGATACGAGGAGAAATATTCGTATCTACAAAATTATAAAGAGTTGTAAAAATCTAGGTTACTGAATTTTAAAAAAAAGTATTTATAATATATTACATTTGAATAAAAAAAAAATAAACCGTTTATCTGAAAGTAAAAATGAAAATATGACCACGAAGCCTCATCCTAACACTATTCGAGCGCAGCCAACTATCAAGAAAATGATGTCTCTGAGCCTTAAAGAAAATCCACCGACTCAAAGATTCATTGCATCGAAACTAAGAATGCCTTCCTACACTGTAAGTAACGTAATTCATAAGGAATTAAAATTAAAGAAACATGTTTAAACCTAAAGTTCATCTGTTTCTGGAAAAACCAGTGTCGTAGCCCCCACTATCCCTGCATCGCGAGGAGAGCAGGGTTAGAGGGAGGCCCAAAGTCTGACTGCCACCTAGTACGTATCCTTTGTGAAATCCAACTTGGGGGCCCAAACCTAGCTTTGTAGGGGAGCCCAAGTGTTCTCCGTTACGCCACTGGGAAAAACATATTGCTGAAAGAAAAACAAATTATAGAAAATTACATAAATAATATCTAGCTGCTGAAACATAAAATTTTTTTTGGTTACACTGGATGAGACATGGTAATACATTAAGTGATTGTAATAAAGAAGATCAATTTGCCCTTGTTCTACTGATGGTAATGACCGTACGAAATGGCTTCGTCAATTTACAGGAAAGTTCCCAAGGGGATTCATGATGGTTGCTGGGTTTTACAACAACGGCAATTTAAATATCAAAAAAGTCTCAAGTAAAACCAAAATTAATTCAGTGTACCACCAGCAGAGTATTTTAGAACCAATTTTTGAAGGAGAAATTTCAACCTTATTGGGAAAGGACATTGATAAAGTTGAGCTTAGTATAGACAAATCCTCTAGTCAGACGTCTTGGTCAATTGTCGCTAATTTAGCAAAGAGAGAATCAAAAACAGGAATAAGGTGTATCCCATTTGAAGAAATAGCTGAACTGACGCTTATCCAGTGGACTTCTTTTCCTGCTTTCGGTTTATTAAAACGATACTTAGAAAAAACGTTTCAAAAGGAATAATGTAAAACTACACTGGTGTCCAAAAGTTAAGTATAAATCTTAAAATGCGAAAAACAGGGAGTAAATATTCGTAAAATTATTCCAAATTTCTTGCGGATATTAATTGGATGAAGAAGAAACATTGGGTTTATGCAAAATTTTTCAGTTGACTACGTCCTGCGTGAAACACCGGCGCATGTCGGAACGCGGAGAAACCGATTCACGCAGCATAGGCAGTTCAGACAAGTTTCGTGCCACTGCTGTGCGAAGGAATGTTTTTAACCATCAAACAAGGTGAATGATGGCACAAAGACGAGAATTGGACATGTTTACTAAAGGAAGAATCGTTGGAAGGCTGGAATCCTCACGATCACAAACCGAAGTGTCTCGAATTCTGAATGTGGACCAGTCTGTGATCTCAAGACTGTGGCAGAGGTTTCAAAGAACGGGAGATGTTACCCGACAACCAGTATCAGGTCGATCAAGAGTCACAACCCTTCGCCAAGACCGATATCTGGTAATAAGTGCGCGACGTCAGAGGGGCAGTACTGCCAGAGCACTGCGTGCGGCGCTCACAGTCACCACAGGTATACGAATTTCGAGACCAACTGTTTACAAGAGACTCAATCATGCTGGCCTGTATGCCAGAAGACCAGCAGTTTGCATTCCCCTCACGTCTGCGCATAAACGCGCTCGTTTGAACTGGAGTTTGAAATATCAACATTGGAGTGCGGGAGAGTGGGCCAATGTGAAGTTCATTGACGAATCCCGCTTTTGTCTGAGTAGTAATTCTTGGTGTGCAACGATATGGAGAGATAATAAATTACATAATTATCAATTATGCTTAACTTTTGGACACCAGTGTAGATTAAGGGTACTATGAAAAAGTTTATTTTCTTTAAAAATTCGAGCTAAAGCGATTGTCATGAATCATGGCTATTAAATAAAAGCAAATAACTACCCCCCCCCGCATTTACAGATAAATATTAACTATAAAAATCGCTTCCATAAAGTGCAAACGACCTTCTATAGTGTATTTATTTGATACAGTAAATTTCATAAAGATTAATATATATATATATATATATATATATGGTTTCTGTGTGTGAATGATAACATTTTGCACTTTTTCCTTTCAAATTTTAACATGGATTTAAAAAATATTTTTTATGAAATGAAAACCCATATAATAGGAGCTTAGATACAAAAATTTTGACAGCTGTTAACACATTCTTTAGGAATGATTCATAGTTTCCAACCCTGTTTTGCTTGCGTACAAAAACTATAAAGATTGCATCAAAACACTTCAAAGGAGCGTTTCCAAACTTTTACACATTATAAATAATGTGTAAAAGATTCGGATTATTTAATTTTAATTTCAAAGAGTTATATGTACTTAAATATTGTTTATATTCTCAGCCTTCCAAAAAAATTTAACACCCCTGAGACCCCATACATTTATAAATATATCAGTACTTGGCAATGTATATTATAATTAATTAAACAATACTAAAAGAAGAGCGTTTAATAATTACCAATGATCCCATCGGCTTTTCATATATAAAATTATATGCAAAAAAGTAACACTTACCTTGATAGTTTGTACGGTTTATAATTAATGCCTTAAATACAGATTAAAAATTACGCAATTGACTCCTCAATGCCATCGCTTTACAAGTAGGTTACTGTATGTGGTGCATTGGGGGGGGGGGGGGGGTAGAAAAGGAACAAATAAGCAAATTCTCTGAAATAAGTAAATCCGTCACAAACATACACACAAGATCCTTTTATTTTATTCCAAAGCTTTTGGAATAATTGTAAAGATAGCAGTGCACAGAAAAGATCGTGCTTCAGAAAGACGTATATATACGTCCGGAGCAATTAACGCTTTGATTAAGTGAGACTTTTATATACGCCAGTGGCACATAAAAAGTCGTATTGTAGTTTTAGTTTCAAAGTATAGTATTATTGAATTCAATACATTATTATTGTATGGGGAAGGGGCGCGATGAGAAAATTATGATTGATCAATGGGTCGCAAATATTGAAAGTTTGAGAAGCACTGCTATAAAGAAAATGTTTATACCAATTTCAAAGAAAGTAATTAGGTCTCTTTTGGGCTTAGAAATTACAGATAAGAGACTTCTTTTTTTTAAGATAAAGTCATATGCCTAAACATTCGTAGTACGTTATCCAATTCGATGTTTTTTGAGTCAGAATAGGTAGCCAAAATGTCTTAAATGTTTCTTATATGCGATAGGAATGTATTATGACCATTATTGTGGAATTATTCAAACAGGTTTTTTTTATTCGTATTCGAAATTCTAATTAAGTGATCTGTCAGAAAATTTAAATAGTTACATTTGAAAGTTTGTAATAATTAATTTTGTAAAATATTTAATAGACTAAGCTAAAAAGGTTAAATATCTCGTATTGTTTAAAAGAGTGTAGGGAATTTATAAATAATAATATAGAAAGGTTTCTAATTTTTAAGTATTCTAATATATAATATATTCCATGCATTATTTTATCCGTTTTTAAAATATATATTCAATTCCTCAAATGATTAAAACGTTTGCATTGTGAAGATAATTAGTAAACAGAGAGGTTTTAGATCATAATCTCACTCTTGGAAAAATAAAAAATAAAAATATAAATGTTTCCACTCTGATACGAAAATTTATTTTCCAATTCATTTATAAGAGGTTTAACTCAAAGAGAATTCTCCTCCAATTCTAAAATTCTGTACCTCAATTTAATCCTTTTTAGCTTAAATTCAAATTTTCGTCAGTGATAGTAATTGTATTATAGAGTTTGTTCTTACAAAATATACAGTGGATGAATCAATATTTATTTTGAAGCTTCTTTGTATTTGATAACGCGATGCGGATTCAGATTAATTTAATTAAAAGATGTTATTTATAAAAAAAAATTTCATAGATAAATTAATCAAACCATGTCGTGCCAATTCCATCTACAAATAGCGTGATTCTATTTCGTCAATCATTCTTTTTTAAGTTATAGAATAATATACCTTCTAATGTTTCATCCAGAATTCCTGTAAGATTAATGATTTTAAGAGAAAAGAATAAGTATATTTCTTACTCGTGGTTTTTCATCAATTATTTTTTTTTTATGTTTGGCATTTGAGTTATTTTTTAAAAAAAATTTTAAGGAAGAAATCTTTTGAAAATAAAAGTGTTTTTCAAAGAGCGTGATATATATAATTAAAAAAAAGTTGCTGCTTTGTATTTTAAATATTTGCTTCATTTTGAGGATTGTAAATGATTTTTAATATATGTATAAGATTGCAAGAATTTTTTAAAAATATAAATGATTTCCCTCTGTGGAGAAAACTGAGCGTCAAAATTGCTTGCTGTAATTGGTATCGCCTGTATGGTGCAGCGCTAAAAAGTGATACCAGCTCCTGGGGAATGTACTAGGTCTGTATAGGTTTAAAATACCAATACGCAGCCCCATTTAAAAAAACACTATTGATAGCTGACAGTTTAAGCTTTATTGTAAAGAACAAATTGAGCGATTTTGTTGATTTTCGGAGATTTGACAGCATGTTAAACACGGCAGACCTAACTGCTTATTTTCTCCATATATTTTACTGGTTTTCTTCTGTAAGGAAAAAACATGCGTCATGCTTGTAAAAAATTGCGCAATAATTACGGTGACGTCGTTCTATAAGAACTTCAGAGTTCAAAATGGTTCAAGTTGTTACGCCCTTAGTTGAAAGGTGCTCCTCGATCGCGAAGATCTACTCAGATCGATGATAACGAAATAAGGACGTTGACTCAGCCAAATCCACATTACATGACACGAAAGATTGCAGAGGCATTGAAAACCAATAAAAAAAAGTGTTCAAATCCACCGAAAGAAACTGGGATACATTTTTGTTGTTTCTAATGCCACCTGTCTGACGGTGTCAGATCGAGGCCCACGAAATTCATCGTGGGTGAGGTGTACACCTGTCATTAGATTTAGATTTGAGAACAATGCAGGTGACAATACGATTTGACTCTGACACTACCTATCTCCATCTCCACAATTTAGGCATGGAACTGGGGAGGGGGGAGAGGGAATTATTCTCCAGCCTTCTGCACCCGTGGTTACCGCCACAAGACTTTCGGTCCCACTGATTTAACGAACACGTACTCCATGTGTACTCGGAGGGTATTTGATGGCATCGGGCATCGAATTCAGGCCTTCCGGTCTGGAGTCCGATGCTCTAACCACTAGTCATAGGCGCGTATAGATCCGTCACTACTTCATCAGAGGAAGGTTATGCTCTCAGTGTGGTGGGATTGGAAGGATGTGGTGTCTTTTGAGTTCCATTCAAGGAACGGAACAATCAATTCGGATGTAGTCAATTGGACAGTTTGTACGAAGATATCCTCCAGAAACATCCGATGCTCTTCAAACGTGAAGGAATAGTGTTCCATCACAACAACGTGAGACCACACATTTCTTTGGCCAACCGTCAAAAACTATTGAGCTCTGATGGGATACGTTGCCTCACTCGGCATACTTAACTGACCTTGCACCGATGGACTTCTACTTGTTTCATTCTCTTAAAAACTTCTTACGTGAACTAATGTTAAATTCAGATGAAGCTGTAAATCAGCACCTTGTTCAGTTTTTTGCAAATAAAAACGAGTCCATTTACGAACGGGGGGATTACGAATTTTACCAATCAATTGCAAACGTTCATTAAGCAAAAGGGAACATACAACCTGTGGCCAGAAAGTTCGGTGAATGAGCTTGTACGGGGGGCTACTGTACTAGTAGAATATCAACGCGCCACACGTGGTGAAGGTCAATATCTGTTTGAACATGTTTGAAATTGACAAGGTTCCAAATGCTTTTATTCCCTGTTAGTTTAACGCCGAGCGCGAAAAGTCTATTGTCGATTGTCGCGATGTACAAAATGGATCAGAGAAAAAACAGCTGTTTTGTTTCAAACTTGGGAAATCGGCAAAAGAAACTTACGGAATGCGCAAAGAAGTTTATAAAGATGAAGCCATCTCATCAAAGAGTGTTTATGAATGGTTTAAGCGTTTTCGGGAAGGGCGGACCAGCCTGCAGTGCATAAAGACAGTGCTCTTCGCATTCTTTGTCTCTAAGGGTCTCTTTTGCAAAATATTCCATCCTGAGAGTACCACATTGAATGCTGTTGCCTACGCTGAAAACCTGAAGTGTTTACTACAACGGATCCGTCGCGTTCGCCCTGAGTACGTCAAGCAAGGCTCCTGGATTCTTCTTCACGATAATGCCCGGCCATATACCGCCTTGGTTGTACGACAGTTCCTGGCCGCGAATGGAGTTGTGACACTTGATCACCCCCTTATTCACCTGATTTGGCACCTGCAGACTTGTTCTTCTTCCCCAGATTGAAGTCAGCCCTGAAGGGAAAGAGATTTACGGACATCAACGACATTCAAAGCAACGTGACGGCCGAGCTGAAAGCCATACCAAAAGAACTGCTTTACAGGAGTTTCCAGGACTTATATACTCGTTCCCAACAGTGCATTACCATCCATGGAGATTATTTTTAAGGACAGTAAATTTTATTTGATGCTGTACAATACTGTGTTTGAAATAAAAGTTCATTCACCGAACTTTCTGGCCACATTGATTGACTTTTAATCTTTATATAGATGTATGACTTTGATCACTAAAGAAAAATGGATATTTCTTTAAAACAGTACATAAGTAATAAGTTAACTTTCCAACCTTTCAATATTTATAAAAGCAAATGAAGGAAAAGATGGCGATATATACGCATGAGCTTAACATTGCTGTAGAAGTCTATAAATTATGAAGGTAGAAAATAATCTTTTAACTTCAAATGGTTACTTTAAAAACTGTTTAAAACCGAGCCTGTTGAGCTACTCACTGAGATTTGTTAAAACGAATCATCTGAGAGCTACGCAGTCTAATGACATTCTCATTTCACAAATAGAGAAATATACAACTTAGATTACATTTACTAGATTTAAGATTCGTCTTTTTATTTTTTTTACTTAACTGAATAAAGGTACGATACTCTTTTTGTATAATTTATAATGGATATCTCCAAGAATATTTTTAAATATTCTTAGAGTGTTCCAATTTTCATCTATGGTCTAAATACTGTTACTTTTGGCGATGAACCTCGTAATTTTGAGTGCGTGAGTGAATATTAACATCGCACTGTTCAGCTACACGAGGGCTTTGGGCGATGGACCTCATAATTTTGAGTGAGTGAGTGAATGAGTGAATATTAACGTCACACTGTTCAGCTACACGAGGGCTTTTGGCGATGGACCTTGTAATTTTGAGTGAATGAGTGAATATTAACGTCGCACAGTTCAACTACACGAGAGCTTTTGGCGACGGACCGCGTAATTTTGAACCATGGTCAAGTGACGCGGACGACACCTGAGCTGGCACCCCTCTCCTAACTACCACACCACACCAATGGGTGGACGTTGTAGCTCTCGACAGATTTAACGTGCATCGCACCCCTACGTGTCTTTAGTGGGTTCGAACTCACGACACGCTAGCCATGATCCGATACCTTGACCACTTGGCTACCGCAGCCACCTCGTAATTTTGAACCAAGGTCAAGTGACGAGGGTGACACCTGAGCTGTTCATAGCCGGGAACTAATGACAGATGTATTTATATCGCTTTGCGGGTTCGAATCGTTGATTCCACCAAAGACCTATCGTGTAGAGAAGCTGAAGCATTTTAAATCTATCGGGGTTCAAAATTCTTAAATTGGAGTGATGGAAAAGTTTGAACAATATGGTGACAGCTCGGATGTCGTCCATAGCCAATAGCCTCATCTGGCCCAACAAAATGCCTTTAATTAACAATCAGTGTAAATAATTGTATTTTTATTTCACTTGTGATCTCCAGTATTTCTAATTATTCTTTTTTTTTTTTTTTTTTTGCTTTCTATTTGTAAACGAACAGAAATAAAGAAATACAGTCGACTCTTGATAATTCGAAGTTGGAGGGACCAATTAAAAACTTCGAATTATCAAGACGGTAAGAAAAATTCCCAAAATACACGAAGAGAAATTTTTTCTAACATATTTAAATTTGAAACTATGTAATAAAACAACAATTGTAAATATGTATAAAATTATTTTAAAGTATCTTTAAAAGTATACAGAAGATTAACAGTCCTGTATTAAAAGAATACTTTCAATACATTCATATACAATCCTACGTATGTCTTCTTCACAATAGCGGACCTTCCTTTCTGAACACATGTGCCACGTGTTAAACTAAAGATATGCATGGCTGACAACAGAAGCGGTTGGTCTATACTCCACTTAAAGGAAGGAAGGAAAGAAATAAAAGTGTGTATTTTCGCCTGAGGAACCAGAAAACACTAAGAAAGGGTAGCAGACAGTTCATTATCAAACGGGTTACGTTACAGGGGAGGCACGCAGAGACAACACAAAACTTGTAAGCTGCAACCAGTTTATTACTTGGACTGCACATGATAGTGAGTGTTCGAATTGTAGAGAGTTTTATAAGATAACTTCGAATTATCGCGTGTTGTAGTCTGGCTAGCTACAAATTTTACATCAAAATATTGAGTGTTCCAAAACGTATTGTTTTAGTTCGAAATATCAAGAGTTTTTTTTTCTAGGGACTGAGCATATACTTCAAATTATCAAGAGGTTCGTATTATCGAAGGTTTGAATTATCGAGAGTCGACTGTATAATAAGATGAGTTTATTACTAGACAGCATAATTGCGATGAATGTGAACTCTGAACAATTTATTTTTATTTTCTCGATTATTTTTAAAACTTGTATCTATTAGGGATGAACTTACCGAATCAATTATATTTCAACTTAGCATTAATACTATATCCCAAGAGAGGCCTTTAGTGAACAAATTAACAAGCTTTTGTGTGTGAAAGGAAACATTGCAACTGCATAAGCTTAAACAGTATCATCATTCATAAGAGTCCAAGCTCTTTCTCTGTCTTTACTCGATTTTAAATTTACTTGTAATTTTCCAATGAATAAAGTATTTATATTAACAATTGAAAATTTTGTAAGCATAGCTTCAACTCATACCATAGAAAAACAAATGTAATGGAGTACGTTGTTTCATATATTCTAACATGAAACAAAGAAACAAAATATATTTCTAGTTCATAAGTGCTTTTTTGTAGTTCCTTGGGAGATATTAGGTATTTTACAGTATTTTCATAAATAAATTAAAGCTCAGTTCAGCTATTATCTGGAATGAATGAAATTTGTTAGCCAAATAAAAAAAATATTATGTTGGTAGTATGTTCATTAAATATATTCTTAGATTAATATTTGAACAAGTCAATGGAAATATTTTTGTTCCAAAATTTATTTCACAAACTCTTGTGTTCCTCAGGATATTTGCTTTACTTATTAAATGCAACTACAATAATATGCTTTTAAAATTAATCTTATTATTATTTGAAAATTTGAAATCATGTTTATTCCTTTGTGCCTTTTAGTAAACTATGTTTTGATTTTAAAAATTATTCAAATTAATTCAGAATTATTTTAAAATGAAATGATGGTATTTTCCCTTTAACTTTTTATTTTTGGACGATATTTGTCAAAAATATTTAACATCAGAAACCAAATTGTAGAAAAATACTTGATAATAATTGGAAATATCAATAAATTAAACTGATACATATCTTTTTAGTAACAAGAACTTAAAAAGGAAATGTATCCTTCTAATGTATTGTTTTCGAAATAATGTTTCGAATATCAAATATAGTTTTATTTATAAATTTGAATGTTGGAATATTTGTTTGGATCTAATTCAAATCTACTCCGTTCATTGTATAGTTCATAAATTTTGCAGAGAGATTCGTTGATATTTCCCAGGAGCCGTAAGCATGTTTCCGTCAAAAAGTACTTTTAAATATAATTTTGGTGGATTATTTTCAGAAATACCCTTGCTTTAGAAAGAATTTATGAGTCATGTGGGAATTCGCACCAAATGTCGTAATTCGCAACCAATAGTGGAATTCGGAGCCAATAGTTCGCGTTCAAGTTTCGAAAACGATTCCTGCTTTTGGCAACATCTTTTGCTCTGGCAACGTTTTAGAACAAGTTTTGTAGAAAACATCGACTCTCAAGGAGTTGTGGGAGATATTATAGATAAAAATTCCCGTTTTTGAACTATTAGAACAACAGACTTCAAATTTGTGAAGCATATTTATTTGTTGAGTGGAAATTCGCTAAAAGCAGCTTTTGCGAAGACTCCCAAGGATAGAAACGAAAATACAAGAGGTGCAAAAGATAAACATATTCCGTTTTCGAAATTCAAGTCTTGTTCTTATTAAATCAAGATATGATGACTATAAAAATTTTTTTGAATACTTTTTTGAAATCATTATAAAGTAATATTTTTGGAAAGGTATTTCTTAAATCAATGTTGTCTTAATTCAAAAAAGAAATAGAAGATTCATATCATATCACTATCCTTCGTATTTTATATATAGCTTCATAACGGGGTCGATAATTATAAATTATAATCAATATAGAGACTTTTGATACATTCGAAATCAAATTGGTATTTTTAACTTCGAATATTTTCTGAAAATTTTAAGAAAATTGCATCAGATTTTGGATATTCTAATTTTATTATGAATAACATAAGCAATCAACAATTTTAGTATGTTACATCTCTCTTTTTCCAAACTGCTTTTAACAATTCATATGTAAAGGGGGTTCACCCATGTGATGGGTTAAAAAAAAATCAAGAAATTTCCCCCCTATAAATTGCTTCCTTAACATGTCTAGAATACGGCGGTAAAGTGATGTTTTTAAAATTCGAAGTCGTTATAAAGAAGCAAGTGTGAGAAGAGCAGCTGTTCGGAGCACTGAGTTGCCAATCGAAGGCTGCGCCTATTGTGTACAGTCGGCTTGATACCATTGACCCTTATAATGCTATGCAAATATACGTTTATACAAGTTTGTAGATGTTTAAAAGGAAACATCTATAGTTATTGAATATTTCGTTGAACTTGTTTTAGTTTTCGCCACCAGACATTGCCGATTGAGGGTAAGTTAAGATTTTCATTGTTTTAATTGGACTTGAAACTTTAAACGCGTTTATCTCAAAACTGTGTTTTTCAAACATTCCTCCATCATATATCAAGAACGGTTTGACCGAATGTTTTCAAATTTATAGGGTAGACTCAGCACATATATTCGCACCAAATGGACTACGATCATTCTAAAATTCAAAATATTTCTATTTCTTTTATAACAAAACATAACAAAAAAACCCCATGAAATTCGAAACATTTTCTTCAGAGGTCTACCAAAACTCCAATTTTTGATATTTTCAATTGAATACAGTCCATCCTGTGCATTTAAGCTTATAGATTCAAACGCCGTTAACTTTTTTTATTTCAAATAAGTCAATCAGCCAGAATCAAGGAGGAAGTGAGTGTCCATTTTTTCCAGGTGGGTGTGTTCAGTGCTCCATAACTCACATTATATTGGATATTTTTTGGCTAAACTTTCATATCATACTCTTAAAATACATATAAATAAATTCTAAAAAAAAGCTTAAAGTTCTATCTTTTTACTGGTCACCAAAAAAAAAAAAAAAAAATCTCTAAAAATGCTTAAAAAACAGGCCGTCACATGGGTGAACCCCCTTAATAAAGATAATCATTTTTTGAATATTAATGTTTTCAAAATTTGAAGTACCAGATCTTTTGATTGATGTAAACATTTTCAGAGTGTGAAGTGGGTACCTTTTTCATCAGATGTTTTTAACGCAGTTATTTGATGTAAAATACAAGTTTTATTGAATGTATAGGTTGCTTGATAGTAAATAATTTAAATGAACACGTTTTCCAAAGTTTACTGCGACAGAAGTGAGCAAATTGTTTTGGCTACATTTTGTGAGTGGAGGAAATTAGAGAGTCGCATCTTATTAAAATGATTGCATTCATTATAAAAAATAATAAATATAGGTTAAATAAAATAACTGCAATTTTATTCAATTAATTTATTGTGTTAATTGCATATTACAACGAGTGAAATATTCTTTACAATCATGAAGTTTAGAGTATGGTGCGACGGACATCGTGAGAATTATAAAAGCACCCTGTATTAGGTGACTGAGCCGTCTGTACAGATATGCCGATGCTTTTTCTACTAAAAAAGTAATTTTTTCAAAAATTGAAGGAATCAGAGGTAGAGTACGACCACCATGATTAAACGATATTGAAAAGGATCTAAAATTAATGGGAATCAACCGATGGAAAGCCATCGTGACTATATGATGGATCTATACGCGACCTTCTATTAATCCTCTTGGGTATTCCTTGGGCCAGCAATATTCAGCAATCTTCTCCTAAAGAAGGAAACGTGATATACAAATTAAGTTGTTTATATATATTCATATTTCGCGAGTTAAAGGGTTAGGGAATTAGAAGTGAAGAGAAAAGTGAATGAAATGTTAGAAAGTTAGAAGTTTAGTTAACTAGAAGTGACAAGAAAGATTCAAGGTAAATATTACCTTGTAAAAGATTATAGTCAGGAAGAGAAAGTTAATTTCAATTGATTAGAAGACTGCCTAAAGTCAGGTACTGTCACCTTCTTATTAAGTTGATGTTTAAAGTGTTAAAGTCGTTAGGCTGACATTAAGTACTTTTCTTCTGTGTAAAGTAATATTAAGGAAGAACCACATTATTATATAAAGTAGTTATTATATGTGTTCTCCCCAAACGCGAATCTCATCTCTTACCTCTGTGGCTTGACTGAATTATCCTATGTATAGTGTTATTTGTGTTTGAATCGATTATGGTGATAAATAAAATAATTGAAATTTATCCTGTCGAATGATCCTTTAATTCCTTCCACACCTTTAGCTGGGTCACAGGATAGAACTGAATTAGGCTCGTTTCAACTGATAGGGTCTACTAGAGGAGGATCAGCGAGTCAGCCTTGGCGTGCAAAAGGCTGTTGATCTTATAAAGAAGAACTGTATATCCTCTATAACTGCATGCCCATTTAATTTTAGAATCAGATGTACCCTATCACACTTTTCTACAATTTTTCTTTGAATCGGAGAGTGATATTGCTGGTTTCAATACTTATGACAGCCCTTGCAAGTTTATGTCACCTTGTTGTCCTTGCATCTATATTTACTCTTGTTGATCTTCATGCAAGAAAATTTTGCTCCCAAATATATGTCTACTAAAATATGAAGAACATTTGCCCTGAAAGTTTCTTCATGCACTTTCTTCGTGCATTTTTAAGCCTACGAAGATTTGTAAAAGTCAATGTCATTGCATTAAATGTTTCCTTCACACTGTGATCTGAATGCAGATTAATGAGTTAAAGTTGAAGCTTCTTAGGTGCTGTATGTATATATGATGCAATGAGATAAGAGATCAAATTGAACATAGGCCATTGCTTCTCAAACTTTCAACATTCGCGACCCAATATTCAATCACAATTTTCCTTTCCATACAATACCAATTTATTGAATTCAACAATACAATTCTTTAACGCTAAAGCTATAATGCGACTTCAACCTCTTAAGTGACACCGGCGTATATAAATGCCTCGCTCAACCAAAACAATAATTTTCTGGACGTCTTTCCGAAGTACGATCTTTTCTGTTCAATGCTATCACTAAAATTATTCCGAAGGCTTTGGAATGCAATAAAAGGATCTTGACAATATTTGCGAAGGAATTACTTATTTCAGAGGATTTGCTCCCCCCCCCTCCCTCCAAAAAACATCATATTCACGCGTCTATGTGGAAAATGTTGGCATTGGGAGTGAATCGCGTAACTTTTAATCGGCAATTCAGGGATTAATTATAAAACGTACAAGTTATCAAGATAGGTGTTAATACAAGCCCATGGTGTCAATGGTAATTATTAAACTTGCTCTTAACTTGGTGTTGCTAGACTAATTATAAAATACATTGTACAGAGTACTGATACATTTATAAGAGTATTATATCAGTGTAAATGGGTATTTTATTTTTTATTATGCCAGAATGTATTTTGTTTGTTTACTTTAAGTTAATTAATATTTTTTTAAAAATAATCTTTTGTTTTTGACTTTAAATATGCTCGCGCCACCTTCGCAGAGTTATCACGCCCCCCCCCGGGGTGGGCGCCCCACATTTTGAGAAACGCTGACATAGGCTCAATTTTCTTATAATCTTGAAATTTTCTTGTAACTTCGTCGTCTAAACTCTGCAGATGATTTCTAAGTAGAAACACTTTCAGTTAAAGTTTTATAATGGGTCCTATTTGTGTCTTGGGAATAGTTTTTAACTGTTGTATGATTATAAAATCGCTTTATGTGGAGAAGCCATGATTTATGCTAATGTGAGTTGCAATTTAAAGTCAAGTGAAGAGAAAGTGGTAGTCGACGAACAGGCCGATACTCAAGTTACAGTGTTACAGTTATAATAATTGAAGCTATTGGAGTTTAAATACTGAGATCCAACGTTTCACGGAACAAGATGTTTTGTCAAGTCTGAACGACTAGCAATGCGTCAGATCTAATGAACAAAGATAAGTTAACCCCTTCGGGTCGATCGGCATGTATATGCGCCATCATGAAACACTCACAGTTCCCGAACGTACACACCAGCGCATTTCTCCTTCCAGGGCCAATCGTCACATATCCCTGACACTGGCTCGGAACGCTTTAATGCTGAGTTTCTTTGGCAATAGATGGCATTACATGTTCATAAGATTTGAGATACTTGTAGATCTGACCGTCTACTTGAAAAGAGAGAAATATTACTCACATGCACGTGAATTTTGATTTATAAACATTAGGGGAATAGAATGTTTCCCAATTGAATGCTTCATGACTGCTCTTGAAATGAACATGTGGTTTTTGTTTAAAGTGAAGATGGGAGTTTTAATTTCGCTAGAGCATTTGATTCGGGTTTGTAGTCTAGTTTTTGATCTATAATTAGATCCAGTAGACAAAATTTTCCATTTTTTTTACTTTTACAAGGTTGATTTTTACATATACTGATAATAAAATGTTTAAAAGATTATACATAAACAGAAAGTTACTGAGGTAAATAAAGCATATGCGGTTTGTATAATATACAGAACAATATTGAACAACGCGTTTATATTTCGGTATTTTTATATAGATTTAGGTTTAACTACATTAACCCGTGGCCTGCGAGTGATGCTTGCAAAAGAAACCTCCAGGTCTAGCGGTGCACACACGTTTATGTCCTTCTTAATAATTATTATTGATATTTAAGTTAGTAATTAAGCTGACAGCTTTTTTCGCTTAAATAACCTCGAAAGTCAAATAAAGGTGTTGATTTTATTAAAATGTCTTTTGATTCTATGCATGCACATTCACCAACGACCACAGCAGTGGCGGTTTATCCTTTGGGCGCTTTGAGTGGTAACCCTGGGGCCCATTAGGGCCCGGATAAGCTGGACTAAACCAGATTTTCTGGTTATAAATTTCGATTCTCCATTGCCCAGGGGGCCTGTAGATCTTCTGCACCCAGGGCCCGAAATGAGCTTAAATCGGCACTGGATCGCAGGGCCGTGACACTTTGTTTTCCTAGTAAAGAAATAAAGGAATTATGTTTTCCTGATTGTGAAAAGTCTGAATCTCTGATCCCGCACGTGAAGTAAATCTCAGTTCAAAGCGAACTTTTTGACTGTTTTGGAGGGTCGCAAAAAACTCTTTGCGGTTCACTATTTGTTCTCCTTTACTGTGCCAATCAGAGCAACATTTTTCAGATTTCACAAGGACATTGCTATTAATCAATTCACTGACATTTTCTGAACTAAACTAGCACTGAAGGTATTAGGAGCCCTTTTGAGTGGTGATTCAAATTAATTCAAAATAATCTTTATTTGATTTAAAGCTTAAGTACAAAATAATTACTCTATCCTTACGAATAATGATAAAAAAAAAATTGTAGAAATTCTTCGAGAGTTGTTAATGTTTTTACTCCATTAGCTTTTTGGGGGGGGGGAGGGGGTGTTTTTTCATTATTGTATGCTCATTAGTTGCTTAAGTAAATACATAAATTCTTATCTATGAATACTTTTTCATTCTGCAGAAAAAAGTATTATTCCTTATCTTTTTTTCGTATCATACAAATACGAGTTTGTATGACAGAAAATCTCTCAAAGATATATCCCTTTCTACAATGCATTTTTTTCAGAAATGACTCGAAAATTATCCCTTAAACTCCATTATTTGGCATAAAATAAAGTTCTCTCTTTCTTTAAAGAATGTTAGACAACTCTAAATCTCCTTTTGTTTCTATCTAAAATGGTTTCCTGTAATTGAGATTCTCAACTTATGCGACTTGAGTAAATTCTTTTCCGATTGGAATTTATGAAAATACGCTGGCATCAATTTCTTTCAAAAACTTCCTCACATTTAAGCTTGCCGGTTATTCAAAAAAATTTTTTCGTTGGATATAAGAAGTCATTTTTCTTCACTACCGAAGTTATGTAATGTAAGGTAGAGGTTTTTTTCCCTCTTTCGTGTATTGTGTCATGTTTTATCCTTTAAAACTTTTTTTTTTGCTGTTGTAGTAAACGTGGTGAAAATCTGCTTTATTTTTTAACTCAATAAAATTCTTTTAAATTAGATTAAAATGATATGGAAATGCAAAAATGTAAAAATGCAAAAAAAAAAAAAAAAAAAAAAAAAAACTTGGATATGTGTGTGTGTGTGTGCTGATTTATTTTACATCTCATAGAAACTGAATGTTAAAATGACTATAGTTTTTTGATTTTTTCTTGGATATTTGAAAGGAATTTATATTTTCTTCTCATATTTACATTGTATAAGAAAGCAAAGAGGCAAAAAAAAAAAAAAAAACAAGAAAACACACACACGCACATATATAATTTGTAACAAAGATGAATTTTGATAACGCAAATAATATGATTTTGGTTTTGTGTTTCGAGTTAGAAAATTTGATCTCAGATTACGTTTTGCATGTTTTGGAAAGCTTTAGTCTACCGGAAATAAAGAATCCGCAAAAAATATTTAATTTCAGATTAATCGCAAGAATTGAAAAGTACTACATTGTTAAAGAAATTAGGATGTCGAGAGAAACCTTTATTTTTATTCAAACTAAACCAACTATTGCACGAGGTGTGTCCGGAAACTAAGTACTATTTTGGAAATACTTGCAAAAATAAATCTTTTTTTCAAAACAAAATTTATTTTTGCATAAAAGAGTATATTGAAAACTATTTTTCAACATAGGCACCACCATTATTCAGATATTTGCCTTACCGGGAAGCCAACCTGTCTATAATACCCTTTTCATCTAAAGATGCCGTCAGTGAAGAGAGTCCCTGCTGAACAAAGGTTTGTGAAAACTCATCAAAAAGCAATTTTACTGTGAACCACCTGTTGAAACGAATTTTCTCATTCACCTTTTTAACAACCAAACTATCATTAACAACAGAAGGCTGCCTTTGCAGTGCATTATCATGAACATTGGTCTGCCCCATCATTGGTTTGTCCCCGAACACACTTTTTCACTATTCCTTCGCTCCTAACATTTTCACCATAAATCAGTAGAAATTTGTGATGAATTTCGACTGGGTAGCATTACTTTAAAAAAAAACGGATTACAGAAAGCACTTTACAATTAGCAGGCTTGACAGTCGACTTAAACATTTTGAGAATGCTCTCTAACTTGTGATAAGGGAAGTTCACCCATGTAACAGCCTGTTTTGTATAAGCATTTTTAGACAATTTTTTGGCAACCAGTAAAAAGATAGAACTTTAAGTTTTTTTTTATCATTTAGTTATTTGTATTGTAAGAGTATGTATATAAATGTTTAGTCAAAAATATTCAATAGAACGTGAGCTACAGCGCTCTGAACACACCCACCTCGAAAAAAGGGACGCTCACTTCCACGATTCCGGCTGATTTTGTTATCTGAAATGCAAAAAAAAAAAAAAAAAAAAAAAATTAACGGCGTTTTTATTTATAAGCTTAAATTCACAGAATGGGCTATACTTAATTGAAAATATCAAAAATTGGATTTTTGGTAGAACTTTGAAGAAAAAGTTTCGAATTTCATGGGTTTTTTTGTTATGTTTTTGTAATACAAAATAGAAATATTTTGAATTTTGGAATGATCGTAGTCCATTTGGTGCTTATATAAATGCTGAGTTTATCCTATAAATTTAAAAACATTCGGTCAAATAATTCTTGAGATATAAGGGAGGAAAGTTTAAAAAACACAGTTTTGAGAAAAACGCGTTGTTGTTGTTGTCGTGACCTTCCCACAGGGAAGGAATGAAAGTTGCCATTGCCTGTGAGACAGGTTGAACTTCTTAACGATAGATGGCGACACCACCTATCTCCACCTCCACAATTTTAGCATGGAACTGAAGGGGAGGGAAAAATTCTCCAACCCCCTGCACTCGTGGTTTCTGCTGCGATCGCCCACAAGACTTTCGGAACCACTGATTTAATGAGCACGTACTCCGTCTGTACTCGGTGTAATTTAGTGGCATCGGGCATCGAACCCAGGCCCTCCGGTCTGGAGTCCGATGCTCTAACCACTAGGCTACCCAGCCCTAACGCGTTTAAAGTTTCATGTCCTGTTAAAACAATGAAAAACTTAACCTCAATCGGCGATGCCTGGTTGCGAAGACTAAAACAAGTTCGACGAAATATTTAATAACAATAGATATTTCCCTTTAAACCTCTACAAACTTGTATATATTTGTATGAACGTATTTTGTAGAAGGGTCAATGGTATCAAGCCGACTGTACACAACAGGCGCTCCAACTCAACGCTCCGAACAGCTGCTCTTCTAACAGTTGCTTCCTTATAACGACTTCGAATTTTAAAAAATCACCTTACCACCGTATTCTGAACATGTTAAGAAAGCAAATTATGAATTTTTTTTTTGATTTTTTGAACCCATTACGTGGGTGAACAACACAATCCGTTTCTAATGGTTTCTTTGTACTGGCAATCAAACGGAGACACTTGTGCGCAAAGGTTGAACAGAGATACTACCACTGCCGTTGCGTTAGAACGAAACGGGGTGCTTTGTTTCCGGACAAGCCTCATACTTTTATTGATTTTGTTTTAATTTTTTTAAAAATTTAAGTCATACTCACAGAAGCAGCAAAGGAGTTGTTGGGAAGGAAACTCGTAATTTTGAACCACGGGTCAAATGACGAGGACAAAAACTTTGATGCAAAACTTCCCATTCAGAATTTTGAAACCACGCCACGGGAAGGACCACGAGCTTCGGTAGATGCATCAACCCCTTTATACGGTGGGTATTCAGTGGCATTTGAAATCGAACTCTATACTGCTACCCACGAGTTTGAGTACAAAAACAATCAAATACTATGCTGTGTATTTTATGGAATAATTTCATTCTAATTCTAGAGATATTGCGCAAAAGGTGGAGTCAATTAACAGATGAATGAATTATTCATGGGGAATTTTTGAATTTCTTATCAAATGCTTACTGAAAAGTTCCCAAATGGTTTAATAGACATTTTGCCATAAAGAACAATATTTCGAGACTTAAATGTTTGTAGTACTTACTTCCTTGACAAGAAGTTATTAGGATGTGTCAAAATAAAACCGAAAAATATGAAAAAGTATAATAGGTCTTACATGTATCAAAGAACCGTAAGCATAAAAAGCTCTACTTACAGATTCCCTTTAGGCCACAGGCCACAAATTCCCTCTAATCGTTATTCACAATTTGAGGGAGAGGAACACACACACACACACACACACACACACACACACACACACACACACACACACACACACAACACACACACACACACACACACACACACACACACACACACACACACACACCACACACACACACACACACACACACACACACACTCTATTTATTTATGAATAATATATTCGGTTGTGATATTCTCTGTCGTCTACCCTGAAAGATTTTTTTTATAAAAATTGTATTGCTTTATGATGTTTTAGTAATTATAAAAATTAAAACATTAATAAAAATATTTGTAAGTAAATAAATATTTGGATCCACCTAAATTGTTCGTTTAATTTTTCTGCCAGCCATAGAAATTTTTGTAGGACTAATTCTGCAGTTGGGTTTCTTTTACAAATTTCAAAATGTGTTTTCGATTTCAAATATTTAGACCCACCACTTTCTTGTACTTGAACTGTCCAGTGCAGTGACTGAACGGTTCTACGTAGAAGAGGAATAAAGAAAGAAAAACCTGTACACACATTTCATTAAAAAAAGTACAACGCAGGACATTGTGAGCGTTTCTTGAAATGTGTTGCTTTGATATGATTTTTGTGGTGTGCTGTATAGCAATATTAATATATTTTTTAACGCTTTCTCTCTTAAAAATAATTTGGAAAGATATTTGGATATTAACATTTGATTTGTTAAAAAAGATACTAATTGCAAGAAATTTTCCAAATAATTGTTTTTAAGCATATTTGAAATAATTTTATGTAATTACTTTTTTTCTCTATAGACAGAACTCTTTTTTTTTTCTTTAACTATTTGTGAGACATACTTTCCTTCGGGAGCATTTTCCATTTCCAGAAATAATCCAAATATTATTTGGATATAAATAGTGATGATCCCCTTCTACAAACATGAGAGTTTTATTTTATTTTGAAATATTTGGATTGTTTACTTGTTTACATTGCCACGGGATTTAGAAAAGAGATAGATGCGTGTACACGTGTAGTATCCACCCCCGCAGATAGAGAAACTTAATAAAATCCCCAAGAGTTTTTCTCTTTTTTTATTTTCTTTACTCGCCTACTCTTTATTGAGCGATTTTGCTTTAATATTTAATGCACTTGAACCATTTCTTTCTCATGTTTATTTTAGAACTTTCTCGTTCTAAATTTCATTCATTTAGAAAGTAAAAAATAGTTAGTCATCTGAACATGTTTAAAACCCAATATTTTTATCTGATTAGCTCTTTTACTACTCTTAACATTATGTTTTTGTAATTAGTTCACGAATAAGATGAAACAATACTTTCGAATTTGTCCTTCGGATTGTTCAATTATTTGTAAAGGATATGAATTAAGAGGATATGTGTTAAGAGGATATGAGTTCAATAAAACACCTTAAGTTAGGAAGTACAAAATGATTTTAATGAAAGTTTCATTTTAAAAATATGTCTCGAAAAAGAACCACTGGTCAAAATGATTTCAAGTTTGAAATGAATATACTTGAAAGAGTATGATACTGACACGTTTTACTATTGGATTAAATAAATATTTACTTCCATTTACCGGATTTACCGTATATTATTATTATTCCAAACCACACCACACTATTTACATCTATTTAAAATTATAAAACTGACATAGGAAAACTGTCGGCATCTTCTTCGCCATGTGCATGCACGAGTCCATATATTTTCTTCTCCGTCCCCTTTCGCTCAATAGCCAAAAAACCAGTTCCACAGCAATTTCCCCCAGTTCTTCTTCCTAATCTATAGTGCGCTACATGCCAAGCCTCCAGTCAAGCTTTTACTGTGCTACAAGCCAAGCCTCCACACTCACAGTCGAGCTTTTACAATACAAAAAAAAAAATGTCCAACGTTTATCAATAGACATCGCTGTAAACGGCATAATGAAAATGGACTCGTCCATAAGTGATGCATTTCAAATCGAATTACGACGTCTTTGGCATGAAGTGTACATTAAACCAACTGTACTTTTTGTTCAATGTGCATGATTGCTTCGGTTTTCTGACAGAAAAAACGACTTTTAAGCTATTTAGCAATTGTTGGTCTGTTAGCAAAAAGCCCATCCACCAAGGGAAGGTCACCACATTGGATGATAAAAATGGTTTTTAACTGTCCTTGGGTCAAAAACTGCACAAAAGCGGTATTGAAAACGTACAATGATACTACTTTCCTCTTCTTCAAGTATATTCAGCTCAAATCTAAAGTTATTCTGAGCAGTGGTTCTTTTTTAAAGCTTTTTAGAAATAGATCTTAATTCTAATCATCTTATATACTGTAAAGTAGAATACATTGCAACACATTAAAATCACATCAAATGTAATTTCGCGTAATTTCATTGAGCAAAGTGGACATCGTTGTGAACTCGTAGCTAATACGAGGGTTGATCAGAGAAAAAGGTTACAAGCTACGGCATTTGAAAACTACATATTGTGGAGACAGATGGCGCTACTTGTCATACAGCTGGTTTGCTGGTAGGTAGTAAAAGTTCCCAGACGATTCAGGACGATTGAGATGGCAATACTCTTAAGAAATTGGTCTCGTTTGGAAGTGCAAACCGTGATTTAATTTTTATTGGCAAAGAATGTGTCCGCATCTGCAATGAGCAGACAACATGTAGCGAAATTGTGGCACTATTTTCAATCAGGCAGACACAATGTCGAAAACCGCAATATGACAGGAAGCTGCCGGCCAAGTTCTTCAACGACAGAAATGAATACGGCATGAATTGAAGAAACGATTCAAAATGATCGACGCGTGAAATCTCGTCAGAGCTGAGACTGAGCTACGGTAGCGTGCAACATATCATTTCTGATGGGCTGCTATATTTCAAGGCAGTTCTGTGAAAACATCCGTCGAGACCTGGCTATTGAGCCAGGACCTGATTTCTCCCAAGACGGGTTAAACATGTTGGTCCTGCGTTCTGATATATGCCTAAATAGACTTGGCAATTATGTCGAAATGTTACAGGCGCGTATATCTCTAAATTCTCCTTTGTATTTTCTGTCTACTAATAATAAATATTTTTTTATTCTACTTGCAACCTTTTTTTTTGATCAACCCTCGTAGCAAGAATCGTGGTTTCGATGAAGACAAACCTTGTTGAGAGTCTGATAGATGTTAAATTTGACAAGGTTCAAAGTTCTCACTTTCGCTTAACGTAGAAGTTTTGAGCGCGGAATATCAATTTAGATGCATCGTCCCTTGACCGAGATTCAAAATTACGATGTCCGTCGCCAGTAGCCCTCGTCTGCTTTTTTAAGTGCTACGTGTGTGTGTGTTAACATAAATTAAATAAAACAGGAATACGCGTGTCACAAATTATTAAGATATTTACTATTAAGTAAAAATTCGATCGAAATTCAGGTCTCTTTTTCTGTGACTTTAAGTGAAAACAACTTTAAACAATGAAAATAGCACCGAGAAAAATCCTGTTCACTTCAAAGTATTAATTTGAAAACATGGAATCATATAATATTAACAAATAATGTTCATTTTTAATATGATTTAATGAAATACTGTGAATATCTGACAGAAATATTTGTTCAATAAGAATAGTTTCTCGTCAAATTATGATTAATTTCAAGTATTCGTCCCTTGGCATATGAATTCGGAAAAACGCACTTGTTCACTAAATTTTTCAAATTCAGTGTTGAATTGCATTATTTTCACTTATGAATATTTATTGGAAAATTGGTATGTTTGATATATCGTAATTATAAACATAACTGCATTCTCTGAAGGTGACAACTAAAGTTTAATATGCGCTTCAAGCCACCAAAATGTGATACCATGAAGAAATCACTCAGGAAGCTAATGTGTAACAAAAGTAGACTTTAGTAAGTCATGCAAATCATGTGCATTAGTAGCGGTACCTAGAAACGTTAGAAAGTAATTGCAATTGCATTTCCATGTTTTTTTCTTACGTGACATATTTCTGTATGTACAGCCATGGAATATGAAGTCAATTCATTGAGATGGATATTTCTGAATTGCGACTTATAAAAATGATGAATTATCCTTCCAAGTGGGTCTATTCAGTGGGTATAGAACGAACTGTGTGTGTGTGTGATAAGCCGATAGGAAGGAATAAGTCTCTTAACACTATTCAGTGTAAGAACTAGCACATTTATCTCATTGCAGCAACATATCACACAACGGCATTTCAAAAATTAATGCAAAACAGTCTGTTTCAGCACATACTATTCGAAGCCATGTGCAACAGAGGGTAATCTTTTAACAAGATGTCCATCGAGGCAACCTTTGGTTGAACCCAATAGAAGTTTGTGGCTGTAGTGTGATGTATTGCCTGCCAGTTCTTTCAGACAAATCATTATTTTGCATACAACTCCTTGATGGTGCTATTAAAGCCTACTGAAAAAAAGTGAGAAATTTCGTTATTCTTGCATTATGCATCAGTCCTTCACTTAATGCAGCGTTTCTCAAACTGTGGGGCGTGGCCCCCAAGGGGGCATGATAAGTCTACGTGGGGGGCACGAGCATATTGAAAAATTGAAAACAGAAGATTATTTTAAAAAAATATTAATTTATTGAAGTAAACAAACAAAATACATTCGGACATAGTAAAAAATAAAATTAACATTTGCACTGATATAATACACTGGTGTGTAAAAATTAAGGACGAGACGGTTTTTTCAATATAACTTTGTACAAAAGCATTCCAAATCAACACATTTAATACCGTAAGATCCCCAATACGTAAGGACATGAGTAATGTAAGCAACACTTACTAAAAGAGAAATCAGAGGGATAAAAAGATGCTTTATTGAAAAAGTAGCATGGAGCGCAATGCGACTGAAGGCCGAAACATCCCTGTGATGGGTGTCCAGCAAGAAATATCCGGTCTTTAGTAGGGGATATGATCTCCCCTGACTGCTAGGCAGGTTTCACAGCGTCTGCCCATGCTGAGAATGAGGGTGTCAATGAGTTGTTGAGGCATTGCTGCCCATTCGTCTTGCAGCGCCAATCGAAGCTCCGGAATCGTTACTGGTGGTAAGGTACGAGCTGCCAAGCGTCTGCCTAGAAAATCCCATACATGCTCGATGGGATTGAGATCCGGAGATCGTGCCAGCCAATCCATACGTTCAATATCCTCACTCTCTAAGAGCTGTTCGGCAGCTACTGTGCGATGACATGGTGCATTGTCGTCCATGAAAAGGAACTGTGGACCCATAGCGCCTCTAAAAAGATGCACAAATGGAAGAAGAATCTCGTTAGAATAACGGGTCCCGTTGACTGAACCTGCGTCGAAGATCTGAAGGTCTGTACGACTACCAAGCATGATGCCTCCCCAAACGAGAACACCGCCACCTCCATACCTGTCCCTTTCAATGATGTTCGAGGGATGATTGCGGCTTCCCCGCTCTCTCCAGATGAGTATGCTATGAGAATCGCTACTCAGACTGAATCTGCTCTCATCTGTAAAGAGTACTCGTCCCCATTCATTGTCTCTCCAATTCCGGTGTTCCTGGCACCACAGAGAACGCCTTCTCCGATGGACAGGCGTTAGAGGTACACACCGTACAGGGCGTCGTGCAAACAGACCACCACCGTGCAGTCTTCTGGCTACGGTAAAACGCGATATCGGTCGTCCAGTCGCCTGTGTCGTGTGTCTAGCGATTTCGCCCGCTGTCTGCCGCCTGTTTCTTCTGGCCTGTAAGGCAATATACCGGTCATCTGCGGGTGTGGTTCCTCGTGGACGACCACTACTGAACCCCCGGATAGCTGTTCCTGTATTTTGAAATTGTCTCCAAAGTCGTGAAACGATGCTGTGAGCAATTACGAACTCTGCAGCCACACTTGTCACACTGCGACCTTCCTCCAACTTCCTAATGATTCGACCTCGGGTAAAAGCATCCAGATGTCGTCTAACAGATTGATTATTCGCCATTTCTCGCTGAGGCAGCAACTCGGTGTGATTTTAACTGCTATACGGTGTGCAATCTCTTTGCCAGAAATACTAATCTTACACCGACAACATGCTTTACTACTCAGACACTCCCCCATTACGTCTACCTGCATATCTGCGCATGTGCTATCGTACATCACCTCACTTAATCTCCTGATTGGTCTTTCTGTCCGCTCTGCCTCTTCGTTCAGCTGATATGCTAATTTTTCGACGTCGTCCTTAATTTTTGCACACGAGTGTACATTTATAAATGACCAGTACTGTACAATGTATTTTATAATAATTTAACAATACTAAGAACATGTTTAATAATTACTTAAGACCCCATGTGATTGTCATATATAAAGTAATATAGAAAAATTAACCCTTATCTTGATAATTTGTACGGTTTATAATTAATCATTTAACTGCCTATTGAAAGTTACGCGATTCGCTCCCCACTGCCACCGTTTTTCTGGTAGGCGAGCGTACGTGATGTTTTGGGAGGGGGGAGGAACAAATATGGAAATCCTCTGACATAAGTAAATCCTTTGCAATCTCTGTCAAGGTCCATTTATTGCATTCCAAAGCCTTCAGACTAATTTTATGGATAACAGTTCACAGAAAAGATCGTACTTTGGAAAGACATATATATACGTCCGGATCAATTAACGCTTTGGCTGAGCGAGACGTTTATATACGCGGGTGGCACTTAAGAAACAGTCGTATTCCAACTTTAGTGTCAAAGTATAGTAATATTGAACTCAATACATTGTTATTTGTAAGGAGGGGGGGGGGAGCGCAATGAAAATGATGGTTAAATATTGGGTCGCAAATATTGAAAGTTTGAGAATCACTGACTTAATGAGGTACGTTCAATCACTATCGCGTAGTCGCGGAAGCCAAGTGCCTCTGGGAATAAGCTCGTGGACGCAGAGTCGAGAATTCAAGTCCACTAAAGACCCCATGTACAGGAATGATGTACATTGAATCTAATTTGCCTCAAAGTCCTCACGTTAGTGTGGCTTGAAGTTTTGGACATTGGAATGCCAGTTAAGTGACAGAGGTTCAAAATTGCGAGGTCCGTCCCCAATAACCAATAAGTTTACCAAAAAAGATATCTAAAGGGAATCATATTTTTTCCGGTATTTATTTATTTATTTAAAATTGTAGAAAAAGTTAAGAGTTGTTGTTGTTGTTGTTTCTTATTCCAAATTCATCAGATTTTATTTTTCTGCCAGAATGTCAGGGACTATCAAAACTTAAGGCCAACTAATAACACCGCTGCTGTACTTTTGGACATGTCCAGGGCTTTCGACAGAGTCTAGAGACAAAAATTGATTACTAAACTTTATGACGTTTTTGATATTAGGGGTAAAATTCTGTCTTGGATCTCAGATTTTTTACAAAATAGATCAATAAGAGTGAAATATAAAAACACGTTGTCTGATCCTTTTGGATTGAGACATGGCCTTCCACAGGGATCAGTCCTAAGCCCGATATTGTTCTCTTTATATGTTTCTGGTCTTGAAGAGGTAATCAATAAGTATAGCAATGTTGGTCTCTTTGCTGATGATATCATCATTTGGTATTCAGATCCTGACATTAAGAAAATAGAGACTAATTTAAATTCTGCTCTTTCTGCGGTCTGTATCTTTGCTGAACAGCACAAAATGTTTTTTAATACCTCTAAGTCAAAAGTTACCTTTTTTTTTACCACCAACAGACATCTTTTTAACGCTAAACCAACTGTTTTTATGAATGGAAGTCAATTGAACTACACAAAAAAGAGTCAAGAGTATTAACAGGAAGTGGTGGAGTCGTTTAAATCGATGTATTTTCTTTGTTTTGTGAGACAAATTTTGTTTCGTTAAATTTGTTTCTCGTCTTTTTTTTCGTTTTTATTTGTCTTTGATTTTGTTCTACAATGTCTTTGTACTGGAAATTTTAAATTCCCATGATGTCTTTTCAAGAAGACTCTAATGTCATTTTTATCTTCTTATTTTTCAGAGCTACCCCAGATTAACTTTAGAAATATATGGTGGCAGCACGGATTGACACATTCTAAGAAGAAATTCCGAAGCTGTGTGACCTGATGAACTTCAAGAATGTATACAAAGTCTCTTTTTTTAAAGAACAGAGATGTGTTACAGTAGTTATATTACAATCTGCAACCGAATGCTGATTATGTTCCACAATTTCAGTCAGGCTGTTATTTTAATTTTTTCACTCTCGTATTTTATGTAATTCGTTTAATAAATTTTCTTTTGATATCTCTACGCCTGCACAGTGTTGCCTTTTGAGTGCCACACAGTATGCGTATGTAGTTTATTATTCAGTAAAATTGAGAAATCCTCGATTGAAGATCAATTTAAACTAGACTTTTTTGAAGAAAAGAATTCAAAAATATCATTTCGATTCGTTCTTTATAAAATGAATTTTTATTTTTACTTTTTGGTATAGGAAACAAAAAAAAAAATCTTTCTCAGAACATAAAATAAATCATGGATATTCAGAGCATTATTTCTGAAACATATACATAGAGTAGATTTGTGTTCGGAATGATAGTTCTCAAATCTAAAGTTTTCAACATTCTTGATGATAAACTGTTGCCAGATGCACAAATTCTTTCGATTTTGCTATACTCGAAGAATTGTAATACACAACATTGTTGTTCATTGTTTCTTATGCTCTTTTATGAAAGAAAGCAAAAACAAAACTCTTTCTCTCTCTCTCTCTTATTCTATAATGTAAACAAAATAAGTTCAAAATCATCCCTCTGATTTTAAAATAGTAAACTATTCTTCAGAGATCTAAAAAGTATTTTTTCCTGTAATTTTCGCGTAGATGCGCATATGATCTAGCATATTTTTACTATCATGATGATAGTAAAGATGCTTTCAAATTCGCAGAAGTAGCTTCATCAGTAGTATGTAGTTAAACATTCGAAAAAATAATTCATTTTTCCATTTTTTTTTTTTTTTTTTTTTTTTGGCATACGATAATCAGTTGCCGAATTTCGACAAAAACGTCAAGTATTAAGAAAGTTGCACGTGTAATTAAATATTGAGACAAAAAATTTTCCTTTCACTTCCCAAAATGAGAATTTAATTTCACATTTTCTTAAATTTTACTTTTTAAACTTCGCGGTCTACATCTACCTTGATGGTTGAAGAATTTTAGTATTGACTCGTGGAAAATACTTGGTTGATTGAAACTAAATAACTGAACTCTGATTTTATTTTTGGATAAATTAAAATATTTCTATTGTATATATTACAAGCCCTTGGATCTTTTTCTATTATTACTCTTCTTTTAATAGTTCAAAATTTGAACGAGATTCGAAATTATTAAAACCTTTGGGCTAATAATATTAGTGCAACCTTAAAGTGTAAAATTCAAAACAAAGCCAAAGCTGTAAGTTGTCAAAATTTATTTTGTTTTTGTTTCAAGTTGTTGTCGAAAAGATTTTCATTCAATGAAACCAATAACTACTCAATCATTCGTCAAAAATAAAATACGCATAAATTTATTTCCAACCGGGGAATAAACTGCATAGTATAAGATATACATGCTCTAAATTTACATTCATTCAGATGTCAGTATTTACGGATTTAACGGTCACATGCTTTATACTCAAACTACATTCTGATGCATTATTTTGAAATTGAAGCTATTGTGATTACTCTTACTGCTAATTACTTAAATAACAATTACCTATCTATAACAGTATTACATATGTAATAAAAAAGAGAGTTTTTTGGTTTCAGTAAAATTTAAAACTGTTTTTATCGGTTTTCATTTTTACTGAAACCTGAATACAGGTTTCATAGCTGGTTTTATAATATATATATATTAGGGTAACCTTATTCCTTTATTATGAAGTTTTTGCTCCTTATATTCCTTCTTTCTGTATTAATTTTTCCTGAAGAGCTTACAAAGTTACAAAGGTATCAAAAAAGTTTAACCCCACTTATTCGATCCTGAGTCCGAAATTACTTTTTGACTCGTTTGGCTTCAATTTTTATTTTTATTTCTGTGTACTTTTTTCTTTTAAATCTTTATTTTTATGTTTGTTGAATTTTACTCTTTTATTATTTGTTTTCATATAATTAAAATGCATTCCTTGTTTCTCTTACATACAAAGTCGGGCCTCCATTTTACAAATCTATATTTTGCGAACTTTTTCCTGGAATCAAACACATAAAGCAACGTTTTTCAAACTGTTGGGCGCGTCCCCTAAGAGTGATAATCCTACTTGGGGGCACGAGCATATCGTACGAATCGAAAATAAAAGAATTAAAATAATTATCCATTTACATAAAGGAAGCAAAGCAAAATACATTCTTATATAATAAATAATAAAATACACATTCTTACTGATCTAATATACAATACTTATAAATGTGTCTGTACTGCACAAAAAATTTGATAATTAATTTATCAATATTCATTTAAAAATAAGTTAAGTAATTACTAGTGACTCCCCTGGGCTTGTCATATACAAAACCTAATATTTATCTTGATAATTAGTACGGTTTTTAATTAAAGTTGTATTTTGTTATAGCTTTACCGTCAAAATATATTATAACTACATTCAATACATTGTTATTGTAAGAAGGGGGTGCGATAAAAATTATGATTAAAAACTGGATCGGGAATATTGAAAATTAGAAAAGCACTGCTCTAATGTATCTGAAATTTTCGTACAGTTGGCACATAAGCTACTATTCTTTTATTTTCAGGATATATTCTATGAGTTTTCTTCTGCAACGTATTCCAATCCCCTAATATAATTACTGTATATTCTATAAGCCTTATATACATTTGTTACGCATTCTGCGACCCTATTACATTTGTTATGTATTCTATGACTATTATGTTTGCTACAACTTCTACGACCCTATCATAATTATTATATTTGTAACGTATTTCGAGAGCTTATTTACAGCAAGAATACATTCGGAAATAAATATTACTTTTTCAAAATAGATGTTACATTCATTCTCTACTGTTTCTTTTTAAATGAATACTATTCTCCCCTCTTAATTGTATGTGGATTAATTTTCGTATTACGTTCAAAATAGTTATTAAATCAAGAGACAATAAAAGTATATTTTGAAATATCTACAATTGTCAACATTAACATTATTTTCACTGCAAGAAATTCTTTATTACCTGCCTAACAAAAATGTGTCAGTTGTATTATTCATGAAGAAAATTGCAATTTTAAAGTACACACTAAAGATATAAAGGCAATTAAAGAGCACGGAAGATACAAAATATCTAGAACATGCTACCAAAATATGTAGCTTTAAGTAAAAATATGAATAATATTTTCAACAGGAACAAATTAAGAAATTCTCAAAGAGGCACACATTAAAAAATGAATAACACATTACAAGCACTGAACGCCGAAAGTTTTATTTTGAAATACGAAAAGAAGGCTATTATTTAATTTTCACTATTGTAGTAAAATATTTCTATTGATAACCATGTAAAAAATAAACCTGTATATGTATGGATATTGATGTAAAGGTTTTTAACAATCGAGGATTTCTGCATGAAAACGTCGTTCCAGAAGTTGAAATGACCTCAGCCATGTATATGCCCGCCTCATACAAATGACTATAATTAGGTGTAAAGAAGATACCACAGTAGCAGAGAATCCCCCCCCCCCCAGCAGTAGAAGTAGCAATTCATATCATCTTCAGACAGTTATGTGTTTTAACAGCAGTTCTGTCCCTTCATACAAGATGTAACAAACAAGAAGTAGTCCATACCTTCTTCTAAGATGTTATTTTCCCTGCAGCAATCGAGTTTTTCTCCTGAGATGTCAAAATCAAGCATAAGTCCACACTACACTTTTTATGCAATTGGTAACCATAGAGAACAATATATACTTTCCGAAAGAAGCTATATGATAATTGATAACGATTTTTCATTGATTTTGGCAATATGAGGAAATAGAAGCACAAAGCCTCTACATGACATATTGACAACCAATAATCCAGGCCTTATCTTGACAGGTCTATGTTGATGAATAGTCCAGGCCTTATCTTGACAGGTTTATGTTGATAAATAGTCCACAGGCTTTCGCTTGACATATTAATGTCATATTATAGTCCAGACCTTCACTAGGAATAGTAATGTGAATATATAGTCCAGGTCATTGCTTGATATACTAATGTCAGATAATAGTCCAGGCCTTTGCTAGGAATAGTAATATGATTTAATAGTCCAGGTCTTTGCTTAATATATTGTAACGAATTTCCCTGTTGGGTTCAGGATTGAATAGGCTTTAATCAGGACAGCGATAAAACAGTTCTTTATTATCAGCCCAATGAAGAATACAATGTTCAGAAAGGCATAAGAACAGCCGAAGTCACAGTAATACAACACAACAGTAACACAACGCAATGTACTGATCCAGCAGGGAATAGATCAAATTCAAAGCCGTAGGCTTTCGTACTCTCTTCGGCATAAATCACAACGGAATCACCCGTAAAGTAACAGAGGCTGCGGGCGCGTCTGAGCTTCAAGAAATCTGAATAATAACTGCCCCATGTTGCATTTCAGTATGCCTTATATAGACACGGCGAAAGTGGTAGAACATTCCAGAAAATAGGAGAACCGCCCGGAACCGGAAGTCGTCAAATATCGCCAATATCGCCAAATTTGGCGACAAAATAAGTTGCCCAAACTGTCGCCAACTAAATGATATTTCGCCAATTTGGCGAGATACCCAAAGAGCCCCATGTCATTTACTAGGTCCCATAGCAATTGATCTAATTCACATGTTTACATGCAATAAACATTAATCCTGCACTATTTTTCAAGCAGAATAGTAATTTTGACATAATTTAACATTACAAACACATTTTAAATACCAAAATCGTAACAATATAGTCCAGGTCATTGCTTGATATACTAATGTCAGATAATAGTCCAGACCTTTGCTAGGAATAGTAATATGATTTAATAGTACAGGTCTTTGCTTAATATATTAATATCAGATAATAGTCTAGGCCTTAGCTAGGAATGTTAATGAGAGGGAAAAGTCCAGGCCTCCGTTTGACATTTTAATGTCAGGGATAGTACAGGCCTTCGCTTGAGATTTTAAGTTACAGTCAGCTTATAAACACATTTGAGGAACTTTTCTCTGTCCCTCCTACAATTCATAATGTGAAGAATTTTTTTAAAAAGTTTGGTTGACAAAATATTTAGCTCTCTTGACATATTCGAAAATTGTATTGCCATGTTTTACTATTTTTTATAAACACTATTTTTTCTATTATGTGAACTGCAAGCAGCTCGAATAACTATTTGAATCTTTTGTACCTAAAGCCATTGCAGTCCTTGGTCCGAAGATTCTTTAAAAAGGATTTCACCTTTCTGAAAATATTTTTCTTTTTGAAAGAATCGACAGCATTTTCTTGCACTTCTTCATCTGTATGATTATCCGGTGAGGCACTCAAAGGAATTGGATTACAACCATAATCTTCATTGCCATATACCATGTCAATAAATGGATTGCTTGGCAAGATTTCCAAATTTGTATTATTGGGATTATTGAACATATTACTATCTTTCACATCTTCATTTTCAGAATTGCCTTGTGAGGTATTCAAAGGAATTGGATAATAATAATTTTCATTAGAAGATCTCTTCTCATAAAATGGATTACCTGGCAACATTTCCAAATTATTATTAGTCGGCATATTATTTTCTTTCCCATCTTCATCTAATTGAGCATTATTTGTTGAAGTATCCGAAGAAACTGGGAAGAATTTCAAATCTTTGTTATAAGATCTTCTTTTATAAAATGGATTACTGGGCAGTATTTTAGATTTCGAGTTAAAAATATCAATTAATTCTTTTTCTTCCTCTTCAAATTTGGCATTGGCGATAAGGAAGTTATTTCCATTGTCATCATAAAACTGGTATATTGAGTATTTAGCCAGTGTAGTTTCAATGGAGTGAGCAGAAGTCGGCTCCATTAATCCAGAAACGTTGCTTTGTTGAGTGAAGGGAGAAAGTTTCTTAAAAGACATTGTTTCATCCATTCCCCTTAAAAATGCATCAGTATTCTCGTTAATACTAATAGTAGAAATATCTGACATAATTTGACCTTCTTTGATTGCATCAATTTCCTTATCTTCGTAATTTTGGATCAATTTTTCATCAGTAAATTCTTCACTTATTTCAATGTTTTATTCCGGTTCTGTAACCACAAGAGAGCTATTTATTTCTTGATCCGTGTTTCGAAATTCTTTTTTCAAATAACATGGATTTAGTTTGAGAAGCTCGATGAAAATATAGTAAGGGATCATGTGAAGACAATATTGAAAATTGAAATTCCCAAATATCTCAAAAAGGCACCATAAAGAGTGCAGCAAAACAAATGTTGACATGAGAATCCCATCCGACATTTTAGGACTTTTTTCGGATCTTATAACGATTTTAAACAGAAATGTTTTTGCAATCCCAAATTTCAACTTAATTGTTGCTTGCTAAACAATAAATACCCAAGAAATGACTTTTTGAATCATTATTGAACAGTAACACACAAATTTGTTATTTCGCAACAATTATTTTCATTCAATTCGTAGATGTTTATACAATGTATCACAACAATTAACTTTGAATTGTTTAGAATATGTGAATTGCGATTTAGTTTATTACAAAATATACAAGGGTAGCAAAAGATGTTTTAAAATATATCGGTTTTCTTACTATTTTTTTTTCATTTTTAGTTATATAAGAAATGCTTACAGCTTTGAATAAAACAAAATTACTTGTTTTGTCCATCGTCTTTTGTTCTGGGTTGTGTGTGTGAGTGTTTGTTATTTAAGTGAAATGTTCGTCTACTGAAAATAAATTTGTATTAAAGTCAACAAGCCTGTCGTAGTCTCTCGCTACCTCTAAGATTATCAACTCCCCTTCGGGTGTTACCTGAATCTGACTGTGTTGAATGCATAATAAAATTACTACTTATTTTATCAAATCAATCTTATTTATTGACTTTTCTTAATTAAGAGATTACACAAATACTATTAAACTTTAAGAACAATAAAACACAGTGGAGAATGAGAAGGATTCAATAATCATGAACGACGGAATCCTATTTGAGTCTACGAAGGGACGACGCGTACAATTACAGCTACACACTTATACTTAATTGGAACAAATCAAACTAACCTGATTCCTTACGTTATGGCAGGTTCGTCTAGCTGCTTCCTTAATATCTTGATTGTATTCCTTTAATAGGCGATTTCTTTCCCTGCTATTTCGCAGTTCTTTTATGAACTAAATTTATCCACAACGTTACAATAGACTCTACTTGCAACGTCTACGTTTACACTTAAAAAAACACTTTCTCATTTCATTTCACTCTCTTCTCTCTTCATTTCATTCCCCCCTTTAACTCGCTAAACCCGAACTTATATAAAATATCTCATTTGCATAAATCACGCTTTGGCTCCCGGTGGAGATTGGTTGAAATAAATAAAACGTTTAAAAAGTATATGAGAAGGTTAGTGAAACGCGTAAGAACCCGTCACAAGCCTACTTCATCATGTCAACGACATTTACATCCACAACTTAATAATGGGAAATAAAAATAAGTGAATAACGCCTAATAAAAGATATATATATATATATATATATATATATATATAGATATTCAGTAACAGAATGTGCAAAAAAATAGAGAAATACAGATAATTTTAAGAATATACACATAAGTTTATTAAACGAGATATATAAAACAATGTACATTATATTAAGTTCACGAATAAGTGATTCTTCTTTGGTTACAAATGATACAAAACACTTTAAGAGAAATTACAGTAGCGTAAGAGAGCAAGTTGCTTCAAAATACACAATAGCAGTGACGTCAACTAAAATAACATGAGTATAACCGAAGAATTTCTTTTATTGTTTTATTTTTATGTCAGTGTTAATTAAGGGGTTGAAGTGCACCTACTGATATTTCTGAATAAATATATGTATGGAAAACTACAAACGGTTGAGCAAACAAAATAATGTAGTAACAATTATCTGATGAACAGTAATAACTGACAATGACATGTTGTAATGAGGAATTTTTATTCTGACAGTTTGGTATAAATTAAACATTTAGCTATTTTCTATCAATGCTTGACGTTTGTAGTATGATATACTACGTTGAGTTTTTCTATCAACCATAAAACGGGACTTATACAAGGGGTGATCAAATGAAAAGGTACGAAACGACATAAAAATGAAACAGTTAAATATTTGCATATTCCGCCAAGGGAGAATGTAGCGAGACATCTCGGGATGCCATTGGAGACTCTGACTGGGATCGGATCATGCGCGGGTGCCCGCATGCGCAGGAGAGAGCAAAGGCTCTTATAAAAAGCGGCGTCCAAATGATGCGAGCACAGAATGACTCGAGCACAGAAAAAGCATTAACTCCGATGTGTACTGTGAGACACTCCGACGCCTACGCAGGTCCATCAAGAATAAAAGAACGGGGCTGCTCATGGAGGGTGTGGTTCTGCTCCATGATAACGCGCGTCCACACGTCTCCAGAGTCACACAAATGGAACTGGACAAGTTCCAATGGGAGACGGTGGACCATCCGTCCTACAGTCCGGACATGTCACCCTGCGATTTCCATGTGTTTGGTCCACTGAAGAAACACCTGAAAGGAAAGCGCTTCAACTCGGACGACGTACTCAAGGACACTGTGAAGGACTGGGTCTCGTCACAGCCACAGGAATTCTGGGAACAAGGAATCCTGCGGCTTGTTCATCAGTGGGATCGTTGTGCTCAGGCCTATGGTGTATATTTTGAATAAAGTCTATATTTGTACCCACCGTGTCGTTTCGTACCTTTTCATTTGATCACCCCTTGTATTTTCGAAATTTGGTTTCTTAATCAACTGGTTTTGTAATCACTAATTCGAAAGAAGTATCAAATTGAAAAGGCAAAACAACAAGAATATTAGGAATACTTAGGCGAAAATCTATTTAGTGCTGTTTACAAATACTTGAAATACTTAAAACATCAAAGCTTTTATATTTCCTGCTGTGCTGAAGGAATTGTTCAAAAGGATGCATAATGTTTTAGAAAAAATTTGGTCACAAATTGCTGCCTTTCGCTTTTTTCGTTCTTTAAGCAAAGATTTTTCTTGGTTCTTTATTATTTTTTAGTTTTCATAAATAATAAGCTCGTACTTTGTGAAAGTTGATTTTTCAATGTTAACTAGCTGTTGGTACTTTGTGTAGGTGAATGCGTGGGAGAGTTTCTTTGGGAAATGTAGTGCGGCATATTACGTATTTTAGGTCTCAATTAAGAAGTGACATTTTCATATTGAATTTATAAAAAGGTCGTCTTGTTATGGTAGGAAAAAAATTAAAACTTCCAAACAGCCCCTTCTTTTCTTGCTAAGAAACTTCAATATCAGAAATCTAAAATAAAACTGACAATAAAGAAACTATTTTAAGTTGTTTAATAGTCTAAAATACATAACATGAATATAAAAAGTATATTTTAACTAAAATTAATTATTTTATGAAAAAGTCCAACTTTGATTTCTAGTTGTATAATACAGTGCTGTTTGAAACTGATTTAAATTTATTTCTCTTCTTCATCAAAATTTAAAAAAATTAATTGCACATTTTATTTATTTAAAGGACATTTTTTTATTTTCGTCCCTTAATTGATTAAATTTATTTTGATCATGTCTCTCGTTTTCTTAAGAATTTTTTATTAACTGCAAGGGTCTAATTTTTTAAACTTTCTTTTCATTTGAACATTCTCAATTTAACTGAAATTTAATTAGCCATAAAAAATAATTTAGATTAAATTATTTTTTTAATTTCTTTTACACACGCGCATTGTGTTAGTAAACTAATTTGTTTAGTATCAATCTTTTAAATGAGTTTTTTCCCAATTTTAAACTAATTAATCTGTACTACAGTCATATGTGTAGCGTACGATCTATATAAGCAGTAACTATCCGCACACGTGATCATTTTGTAGTGATAATTATCCTTGATAAAGGTAGGTTCTTCCTTCTTGCGCCCACCATTGTGAACGTGCATTACTGCAACAAAGTCGTCATACTTGACGGCAGTCGTCAATGGCGCGGCGTCGACTCGGCAGCAAAGTCGTTCACATATGACGCAATGAGCAAAGTCGTCTCACATATGACGCAATCAACAAAACCGTCACAACTCATGACGCAGCAGCAAAACACTTGATTAAAAAATACATCGTCGTTCGCCTCACCGATCACTGTGGGTGTAGGGTACGATCTATATAAGCAGTAATACCTCCGCACACGTGATCATTTTGTATGGATAAGTTATCGCTCGGAAAAGGTACCTGTTCTATCCTACAGGATAAGCCGCACTTCATATGTAATGAAAAAGAATAATGTGTTTAACAATACTAGATTAAAATTCCCCAATAAATTTAGCTTTGCAAATACATTTTGCAAAATTTAGGGTTCTTTTAGAAAATAAAGCAACTGTGAAAAGGTACTTCTTTTGTAATGTTTGATTATTAGTTGAATGTGGACTGTACTCGATTGTTATTGTAGAAAAATTGATAATTTCACTTCTAATCAATTTCTTTTATTAATACGACTTCCGACATGAAGTCTATTGAACAAACTGAAATATTTTTTACACAAGCATTCGAGTTGATACAAAACATTGTTGCCACAACCTTATGCGTTGCCATTATTTGTTTACAATTTAACAGTTATTCTAAAACTTGCCAAGCTGTGACGCCAAAACGCCAAAATAGACGTTTACATGGGCATTAACAGGTTAGATACAAAAGAAAAATTAATTTAATATAATGGATGACCCAAAAGTTTCTGTACTGATTATTCTTGAAATTTTTTCGTATAAAAATAACAAATTTTAAAAGAATTGTTTTATGCTAACGGTGGGGAAAAATTGACAATAATGTAGTAAAAAAAAATTGAACACAAAAGTATATAAAAAAAAATGTTCAAAATATCTACTGCTTTGTTGGAGGCAAAACTGAACTCGCTTGTGCATACTTCGAGAAAAACGTTTCAACATACTGGGAGTGATTTCTTGTAACATTTAAGTATTGGTAATTATTGCTCAGATCAAGTGAATGAGGTGACCAAAGATTTTTTGAGACATCCATTTGTAATGCTTGTTGGTTCCTGCTTCCTTCGAATCCCCCTTGTCTAGTCTCGGACCCGGCTAGATGTGTGGGAAGAACTGAATAATCAGTCGACACATGATTCACTCTAATTATTTTACTGTCACAAAATATCAAGCAAGCACAATAATAATCTAATTAAGAATAACGATCAGTAAAAGAGCGCGAAGGTGAGACTCGTTAGAATGGGGATATTTATACGGACCCTCAACTGATTTCACGATAACTTATACAACCTCCACAGAGCACCAATAAGCTAAACTTCTATTTAAATAAGGATCACGATACCTGTTCTCTTGTGAAATCCTACTGTTGAGGCCTTGAACGGTAATCTTTAACTGGATTAGATCACTTCCGAGTGATCCTCTCTTGGAATTCTTCAATTGATTCTTTATAAACTTAGATTTGCACTTAATAAATTCAAGATCCTCCACTCACCAACTAACTCCAAAACTCGCAAATACAGAATTTATATAATATACTTAATTTGCATAAACACGTTTTCTTCCTTCGGTGAAAGCTGGTTGGCAAAAATATTTCCTCAGAAGAGTCCTTAAGGGGTTAGTCATAGACGCGTATAGATCCATCACACACTTATTACAATAACAAAAAAAATAATGGCGAATAAGTTCTCTTCATAAATGTTATTAACAGATGACCCTGCCCATCTCCAAGTTATACCAATGACATTCTTTAAGTTTCCAGTAAGAGGTTTCCTAAAATTACTTTCAGAGCTCGAAACCTGGTTTTTTTTTATCAAATTTACCTCACAACCCCCCCCCCCCCCTTCCTCAATAAATCTGCCTAGCGTATCTTTATTCGGTATTGCCTCATTCGGATGTTTAAGTTACAAAAGCATTTCATATTTCCGGTAGGAATTACATTCAAAATAAATCTCACTGTGATATCTTTTAAATGAATGAAAGCTCATTTTGCATAGAAATTGAAATAGTACTTTTTCATCGCTTGAGAAAATCTAACGACAAAATTTAAAGAAATTTTTAAATTATAAGCAGACACTAAAATTAAAAAAAAGGATGAAGTAATCTTTTTTGAATTGAAGTTTTCTGAAACTTACAGACGATTTAAACTTTTAAAATTATTCACTAACACATATATATTCTCTTCTAGAAAAATTTAAGGCATTCGATTTCGTTCGGAATCATGATTTTGCAAAAGCGTACAAACAAATTTTTTTAAAAATTTAGTGTTATTTATATTAGAATACACGTATAAAATTGTTTTCACAGTGAAAAGTTACTTAAATGCAATATTTTGGCAAAAAATGGGCGTAGAATTACCTATTTTCAAAACATTTTCCTTTTATGAAAATTGCTTCCATCATCATAATATTTTTCTATATATAGCTAAGATTTCTCCAGAGGGCCTGAACTAGGATATTTGAAAACTTCCTATTATTTTCAGAGTTACTACCAATTATAAAATAATAATCGATATTTTTAGCTAATTTTTTTTCACTCTGATGTAGTAAAATAATGGATAAATCCGCCTCTAAGTCATATATTTTAAAATTTCTAGTTCAGGCTCTGCAAGGAGGTCTGAGCTGTATATAGACATCAAATTACTTTAATAGAAGCATTTTTTTTTATAAAAGGAGAATGTTTTGAAAATGAGTAATTCTATGCTCATTTCTTTTGCCAAAATATTGCATTTAAATAATTTTTCAATGTAACAATACTCTGAAAACCGTTTTGTAAGTGTGTTCTAATCTAAGGACACTGAATATTAAAAAAATATCCATTTGTACGCTTTTGTAAAACCATGGTGGTTCTGAACGTAGTCGGATATCTTAAAGGGTGTTGTGGCTTTCGATGTGCAGTCGACTCTCGATAATTCGAAGTTGGAGGGACCAACAAAAAACTTCGAATTATAAGAACTCCCAAAATACACGAAGATAAATTTTGTCTAGCACATTTAAATTTGAAACTATGTAATAAAACTGCATTTATGTACATATGTATTAAATTTTAAAGTATTATTAAAAAGGACATATTACATACAGTACAAATATTATACAGAAGTTAAAAGTCCTGTATTAAAAGAATACATGCCTACACAATCCTAAGCATCTCTTCTTCACAAAATCAGATCATCCTTTCTTAAAACATGTGTAGCAAGGCCACGTGTTAAACGAAATATATGGACAGATGACAACAGGTACGGTTGGTCCATTGTCCACTTGAAGAAGGCAAGCAATAATAGTGTCTTTTCGCCTAAGAAACACAAAGGAGTAGCAAACAGATGGTCATCAAAGGGGCTACGTTACAGGAGAGACACGCAGAGTTAATACAACGCAAAACTTGTAAGCTCCAACCTGTTTACTACATGAATCTACATGATAGTGAGTGTTCGAATTGCCAAGTTTTATAAGATAACTTCAAATTATCGCGTGCTGTAGTCTGACCAGCCACAGATTTTACTTCGAAATATTGAGTGTACCAAAACGTATTGCTTTAGTTCGAAATATCAAGAGTTTTCTAGGGACTGAGCATATATTTCGAATTATTGAGAGGTTTGTATTATCGTAGGTTTGAATTATAGAGAGTCGACTGTATATATAATGACAAATTATATTGATATAATTGTATGTATTTTTGCTAGCCAACATATTATTATATTGCAATTGATTAAGAATAAGAGTTCAATAAATTGAAATAAGTATTTTAAATCACCAAAGGCTACCTTGCAAAAAAAAATTTAAAAGGACTCCGTATAAAAAACTCTTACATTTATGTAATTTTATTATCCATGATACACAAAAATTACATCAATGTTATCTGTTTTGTGAGGGTTACTGTTAGTCTTAAGGTGGTTGGAATATTTAGGATAAAAATCAATATTAGGAATATATTCATTTTTTTTTTACAAAAAACAATTAGGTCATCTATATATCTAAAAATATAAAATCATTGTTAATGTTGCAATACTTTTTTCACAAGTCTGTAAATATAAATTAGCTAAACTGCTCTTAGCAGGTGAATCTAGACGTAAAACTTTAATTTCCGATGTATAATTATCATTCTATTTAGTTTTATTTTATCCTAAAGCTAATTTAATAATAATTTTGAATTCTTAGAAATTTATAACGTTATTTAGATAATAATTAGTATAACCTACACAGATGGTTCACTTTTAGATTTCACCAAGAGCGCTGGAGTTTTCTGTGATACTGTTTCATTTTACTTGCATGTCGGCTTTCAAACGACTCATTATGACGGCGAAATCGAGGCCATTCATTTGGCCCTTCATCAGCTTTTTGCCCGTCTCTTCACTCCTGATAAGGCTGTAATTTTATCAGATTCAAGTTCTGCTTTTTAGGCCTTGGCAAGTAAGCAAGACAAACAAAGTTCCCGAGTCCAGAGTTGCAGGGAGCTGCTGAGCAGAATTCCAACAAAGGTTATCTTCCAGTGGGTGCCTTCCCATTGTGGTCTTTGGGGAAATGAAATGGTAGACCTTTTAGCAAAAAGAGTCGCGAATATTCTCCAAAGATGTACTTGAGGCCTGCCTCTTCCCTCAACAAAACTCGAAATTGATAGAATTTATAAAAAATGCTTTCGAGATGCTGCCGCCAGTGCGACCTAAAATAAATCATGGAGAGTGCTCTTAAAACCTAAATGTGTCTCGGATTCTCCTCGTGCTGCTGCTGTGGCTGAGTTTAGATTATTGACTGGACACCACTGCTTTTGAGCTCATTTATTCCGTTTTAACCTGACTGACGCCCCTTTTCAGTGTTTTGTGTGCTTCCGGACAAGTCATGGACGCTGCTCATCTCGACGTGTGCTCTCCACTTAAGAGTTTGGACTACAATGTAAAAAAATATTAGAGAGCTCGTTGCCTAATGAACTGATGGTTAATGGCCAGGTATTTGATAAATAACAAATAAATATAATTATTTTAACTTTTTAAAAAGAATTACCTCTGCCCTTAATTGCATCATGAATACCTATAAAATAAATCCACAAAATCATTGCTATGCATAGAGTAAATATCTTTATACTCGTATTTTAGGCAATGAAATTCATACCTTTTACATTTTTTATTAATAAAATCTTTACTATTTTTAAAAATAACAGTAATGTCTAGATCATTGATTCTCACCCTTTTTTGTTTTGTTGCGGTAAACTTTTAACAGTTTTAAAATTTGGCGGCACGCTCTCAATAAACTAAGAGTTTAAAAGAGAGAATTTTAATTATTGTAATATATATGTAGAACAGTTTATCATAATAATTTTCAATGTTAAATAAAATAATATGTACGACAAAGACAAAAAAATGTTTATTAAGTTGTAATGCCTGTCGGTTCTTGCTTCCCTCTGAAACCTCTTGTCTACCCTCAGACCCGGCTAGGTGTGTGGGAGAAACTGAATAATTAGCAGACATGATTCCCCCTAGTTATTTTACTGTCACCAAAATATCAAGCAAGCACAATAACAATCTAATTAAGATACCAGGTCAGATAGTAGAGCACGGAGGTGAGACTCAATAGCCTGGGGATCATAATACGGAACCTCAACTGATTCCACGATAGCTTAAACATGCTCAATATAAACTACGTCGTACACTAATAAGCAAACTTCTATTTAAATAAGGATCACGATACCTGTACTTTTATGAAGTCAAGTCCTACACTTGAATTTTGAAGGCGATCTTTATCTGGATTTAATCACCGTCGATTGATCCACTCTCAGTAATCCACTCTCACTCTCTGTTCGCCTGGAAGACGGCGTATCCTGACACGGCCATCGGCGTGATGAATGACAAACCGTGATTCATCTGACCAGGCAACTCTCTCCCACTGATCCATGAACCAGTCGCGATGTTCCCGGGCCCAGGGCAGGCTCAGTTGGCGAAGACGCTTGGTCAGCAAAGGCACACGAGTAGGACGTTTGCTGTGTAGCCCCATATCCAACAGTGTCCGCTGAATAGTGTGCTCCGATACTATTCTACTTCGCCCTGCATTGTTTTGGGCTGTCAGCTGAGCCACTGTCTGTCTCCGGTTTTGCTTCACCATGCGAGGCCGTCTCTGACGACCTTCTTATTTGATAGCGTGTGGACGTCCAACACCATGTCGTCTACTGCTGGTTTCACCGTCATTCATCCACTTTGCTTAAGTACTAACAACTGTAGATCGCGAACAACCTACGAGTCGTGTAGTTTCGGAAATACTTGTTCCGAGCCTTCGAGCCATTACAATCTGCCCTCTATCAAAGTCGCTTAGATCCGCAGCTTTCCCATCACACCCAGAAGTAAGTGAAACAATGATTCTTCAGACTCTCAGCAGCAGTTAAATACCACTTCCACCTAATCACGTGCCTTCCACGTGATCAGGTGGAAGGCACATGATCCCCTACATTTTGCAATGTCATCCAGGCGAGTTCATTGTAAAATGTAGGGGTGGTTATAATATTTTGGCTATTGAGTGTATAAATGAACTTCAATTTTGATGTTAAATTCCGTGTTATTTTAATAATTTGAAATAAATGGGTGACTCATGGTGTATCTAAATTTTATACATTTGAAACAGAATGATATATTGAAATTAAAACTAACTTTAATCATAAATTTCCAATACATTTGAATTATTATTCGAATTCATTTAATTCAGAAATGCCGTAATGATGTTCGGAAATTCTGAAAACTGCGCGGGTGTTTTAATAACTAAATCCTAAGCTGTAATTACGATAAAGCAAATATATTTAAATTAAAAGACTCATTTACTTTTAGACATTGGAACATTTAACTATTCATCACAATTGTCTAAAAAATGAATGCATTTATCACATATTCATTCAAGTATTTCTTATATTATTATTACATTTGACTGATTAAAACATCTTTTCTCTTAGAAGCATACAGACACATTCAATTCTTGAATTAACTTTATACTAAGATGTTGAAAGGCGGTTTAAAGTAATAAATTTATGAATGCTATTTCTAAAAATAGATTTTGTTGCATATCTTCAAAGTGAGATTCTGAATTTAAATTCATTCTTTGTGTCTAGCTTATAACCTTAAGTTTGGATTTGATGTTTTCTCTCAATTTCAATTATTCTGGTTTGAAGCTGACATTTTTATCAAACTTGAATAAAATTTGCAAATTGAGAGAAGCTGCTTATTTCACTTCGTAAGGGGTTCTATATTTATATCATTTTGAGGTCTCCGGGGGCGGGTATTTCTGTCTCAAGAACTGAAAATATAAATAATTTTCGATTAGATTTAAATATTTGAGGATAAAATTTAAAAATTCGATTCTTTAACGTATTTTTATAAAGGAATAAGGCGGTATATTTAAAATATAATAATAGTTTAAAAAATTATAAACACATATCAATAAGAAACATTTCTGTAAAAAATATTATGTTTTACGTTGCTCATATTTTCTAAAATAGCAGCCTTTGATGTATAAAATTTTATAGAATTAAAAAAAAAAGGTGTATCATACTCTCTAAGCCCTACCAAATTTTAGTATTAATATCCTATTTAATACATATTTTTTAAATGTTGAATTTGAAATTTTTTTTTCTAAAACATGTAATTTTTTATATTTTGTTAAAAAATTTATTTATTATTCGATTTAAACAAAAATGCTACAGCATAATAAGGATATATTTGACTTTATAAATCAGTTTAATGCTTGTAATTAGAGCTACTATTTTTGAAAATATCATGCGCAACGTAAAATTTACTTAATATTTCTTATTTCCATGAGCTTATAATTTTTAAATTTATGATTATACAAGGCTGCAAAAAAAACTGACCCGATTTTAAAAAACATATTATGAAACTATTTTACATATTACAATAGACGATACATGAAGGTAAAGAGAGTATTTATTCGGAGTTTTTTTTTCAGTTATAAATGTTCGATGTGTGGCCCTTTTGTTACACGGCATACGCCCATCAGTAATCAAGTTCGTTCCATTCATTTTGTCGCCTCACTCTGTCAATGGTTCGCAATGTTGCACAAATCCTCTGTTATTTGTTAAGGCAATCAAAAATTATAAGGCTTAAAATTTGTATTTTTTTTGTAAAACTTTCCATATTGTTTTCTGGGATAAGTTCATCACAGGTGACTACTCTTGTAGACCTCCGTGGAATTTGTGCTGGATTAGAACCCGCGACGCTCGAATCCAAAGCCCAGTAAAATGAACACTAAATAGATGTGATCACCCCTGTCCGGAAGATGTTACTGGCTAATTTAGATACCGCCACAGTACTCTCCCACCAGTGAGTAGGTGGATAGGCGAACGAACGAGATATTTATTGTTACGGTGAGCGTGAGAGTTGTTACTATTGCGTCAAGTGAGTCAGATGACTTTTGCTTGCTGCGTCAAGTGGGTCTGACCAACTTTGTTTGCTGCGTCGAGTGGGTCCAACGACTTTGCTTGCTCTTCTTGCGGGTAGATGGCACCACGATCAGAAGTTTTTCGCGCTTTTTCCTTTCCGCCAAGGTCACCAATGTCAGAAAATTAGAACCCGCGACGCTTGGATCCGAAGCCCAGTAACATGACCACTAGACAAAAGTGATCACCCCTTTCCGGAGGCTGTTATTGGCTTACTTACATACCGCCACAACTTCGAACAAAACTCTGACATGCCCTCTTCATTGCTTCTTCCGAGAAGACTCATGGCCGGCCACTGCTTTTCTTTTTACATAATCAATATGGGGTTTTTGTAAAATTGATGATGCCATCGTAGAATGCTCTTGACGGTTGGTGCCTCTTTTCCGCCGTGATTTCTAAATGCACATTGCACAGAAAAAGCTTGTGTATACTCTAATATGCAAAAACTTTTCTCTTTCATTGTCGCCTTGTTTAAATTTTTAACCATAAAGACCTTGCTTGTGCAGACACCTGTTGATTATTGGGGGGGGGGGTAAGAACTTGGTATATTCACATGCATGTATCACGTTTGTAATATATATATATATATACATATATTATATATATTTTCTATATTACAAAAATATACAAAAAATAGTTATAAACCTAAGATATTTATAGTCATGATAGAATAAAGTCTTAGCCACAGTAGTACTAGAGTAATCTTCTGGCCTTAGGAACCTGTTTGGTTAAACAAAGGTTTAAACAAAGTTTTTCGGCCAGCCAACCTTCACCTGAATTTGCCAATACTCTGGGACATAGGGAAAGCAAGAAATTTCTAGAGAAGAGTTTAACTATTATTATAAATAAAACCATAATCTATTAATGTAAAACGATAATATTATAGCGAAATGATAATATATATATATATATACATATATAACGATGATGACGGATTTAGTAAAGGAGGACGACTTTTGGCTAAGATCTTGATAGCGTGGCGGGTGTTGGTATTTCCTTATGTGGTTGATGTTGAATTTTCATTATTATGGAAGAGGCAGTCTTGGAAAGTTATTCTTCTTTATTAAACACTGAACATGAAGACACATAAATGGACGTAATCACAAATAAACACACACACATCAATACACAAACACTAGCTACAGCCGACTACATGATGAGGACAAGAGACAAGAGAGCGCGTAACCGTCTGCTCCGAGTTTTTACTGGCGGTGAAGGTCGTATGACTCTTTTGTAACAGGAGTCGTGATTGGATGCAAATGCGCGCGAGCAAATAGATTAAGATTAAGATTATAACGGTCTTGTGCCAAAGGATTAGGAAATAATTTAACGGGGTAAAGTTAAAGAGAGAGTTAGAAGAAGTCATCACACACACACACACACACACACACACAACACACACACACACACACACACACACACACACATATAGTAAAATGAAATAAAATGAAATAGTAAGAGACAAAATTGTACATTCTTTAAGGCTGAAAAAGAAAGAAATTTTATTTTAAGAAACATATCAAGAAAATAAATGGTGCATAAGAATATTGTTCTAAAATTGGATAAAAACAATTAAAACAAGAAGCAGTGGTGTAGAGCTATTAAAATTGAAGATACAAAAAGAATGTTTGGACTAAAATGGTTACCTTTTATGATTTCTGCAGCTGTAGCAGAATTAGGGTTAAGCAATGCTTTATGAATACATACATACACACATATAATCCATTTATAAAAGTCACAATTTAAATTTAATTTAATCTTTTAAGAAAATATGTTGTGAAATACTTACAACTGCAAGACATTGTTTAGCGAATTTATTAGTTTAAAATTTTAATTTTAAAGGTGTCACCTCATGGCAAGAAAAATTGCTTCAATTTTGAGCGTTTACGATTGGAAATGTCCGCATTACCTTATTCACACTTTAAAGCAATGTATTGAACAATTTTCTTACAATGCTTAAATCCTTTTCGAACATTTAGAAGTATTTTTCTCAGCATCTGGCGCTTTTTTTCGATCGGTTTTGAAGAAACAAATGGGCACAAATTTACAATACTATTATATTTCTTTGAAACCCGCTTTATTCCCCCCCCCCTCTACTTTTTTTGTCAATTCCGTTCAGTTGTTTGTTTACTTTAACTCTTAAAAGAGTTTTCTGTTTGTGTTTGTTGTTCGATTTCTCTTCCTTTCAGATTTATTTAGTAAAAGTACAAGTGAAATGTTGTGTGTACTTTCTTGTTCATGTAGAAGTTTTTACTGATTGGTATTTGATGCTAAATGGCAAAAATTTCTTCCTGGCGTAGTAGTTAAGTAATAAAAGAGCAATTGTGTTTATTTATTTTTCCTTCATACTGAACTAATCCTATAAAATGGAAGATGTGTACTTTGGAAGTTATGTTTCTTAGAAGTATTCCCAGATAAATAGAGCGGAGAAATTTTTATTCTTCAAGTACAAAACCTCTCTTTTATACCTTAGACTCATTTTAATGTTATGCATAGAAAATGCTCTAATAGTTAAATAATTATTTATTTTTAATAAACAGAGAGAGAGAAAAGTTTCACAAGCCGTAAAACTGGTTAAGGTATCCGACTGAATGCGAAAACTTTTTTTAAAAAAATGGAGATCTGTGGATTTTTTGTGGTTTTCAGATTTTTTTAGTACATTAAAAAAAATATGCTTAAATTAAGAAGAGAAAACTAAATTATTATAAATAAAGTGAGAAAAAATGGGTAAAAAATTGACAAAAAATAACATAAACGCGGTCCACTCTGTACCAAAGGTTTATAAACAAATTTTCCATTTTTCAATTCTGATGTGTTGCTATGTTATTCAGTGTCGAAGTGGTCTTCAGGATAAGAGATATTTTAATTTTTACAAAAACTAGAGCACTTTATCTCAGTTACTATATGAAAGTGCTTAAAAAAAGTGATTATATTCACGTAAGGGACGATAAATTTTGTAATAAAACAGTGATTCATAAATCTGAAGGTTTAAACACTTCTACTATTTTTTTATACACAACATACACAACCAATTTCAGTTAATTATTTTTTAAAACATTTTGAGAAATCTCGCTGTCCCTGTTTGAACATTTTTTAAAAAATCACATTTCGAGTAAAACACGTTTTAAAGTGTGAGATCTTGCTTAAGGTAATGGCATCTGCTTTTACTAAAACACTTGTAGTTTTTGTTCTACTGAACGGAAAATGAAAGCTAATAAGATGGCTTATAAAATAAAATCATAAAAAAATTTGTCAATTTTTTGGCAAAATTCACAATTTTAGGGTAGTCGGACACCTTAAACCCCACTTTTAAATAATCAGTCCCCAGTCTGCAAAGTTTATAAATAATACAGCTTTCACACTCTTTATTGTTTCAAAATCTCAGCTATCTATTTGAATCTCATGGATTCAGATCACTTTTGTCCCTCTTATAGAACATAATAAAAATTATATACGCAGTATATATATATATATATATATATATATATATATATATATAAGGAGAAAAGCGACTCACTCAGTCATTACGATATCTCCGGCACTATTAAACCTACAGACATGAAATATGGCACGCATGTTTTTTGCATGGAGTAGAGATCCGCTAAGATTGGATTTTGCGAAAATCAATCCTTAAGGTGCGTTGTAGATAAACATTCTCGTTTTTGAACTATTAGATCTACAAACGTGAAATTTAGTAAGTATGTTCCTTTCATGAAGTAGAAATATACTACAAAAGGGATTTTACGGAAATCAACCCCTTAGAGGCATTGTGAGGGTTAAGGAGTGTTATATATATATATATATATATATATATAACATAAAAGGGACTACTATAAAAGGGATTAAACTACTATAAAGGGATAAAACTACTATAAAAGGGATTTTACGGAAATCAACCACTTAGAGGCATTGCGAGGGTTAAGGGGTGTTATATATATATATATATATATATTTATTTTTAAACTATTAGACATACAGACTTGAAATTCGATAAGCATGTTTCTTTTATGGAGTAGAGATCAGTTAAGAATGGATTTTACAAAAATCGACCACCAAGGGGCGATGCTGAGCCTTAAGGGGCATTATAGATAAATATTCCCGTTGTTGAACTATAAGATCAAAATATTTGAAATTTTTTAAGTATGTTTCTTTCATGGAATATAAATTCGCTACACAAGACGTTTTGTGAAAAACGACCCAAGGAGTGTTGCGGGGGTTTACGGGGCGTTACACTAAAATATTTCTGTTCTTGAGAAGTTAGACGAACAGGTTTGAAAATTTTAGGCAAGTTCTTTTGATGGTGGTAGAGATCCGCTACGAAAAGGGTTTTGTGAAAACCAACTCAGGGGCTTAAGGGGCGTTAAGATAAATATTCTCATTTTGGAACTATTAGACCTACTGACTTGAAATTTGGTAGACATGTTATTTTCATGGAGTAGACTACCTCTAAGAACGGGTTTTGCGAAAATCGAGCCTCAAGGGTGGGTTGCGATTTGTTAAGGGGAGTCATAGAAAAAAATCCTGCGTTTTGAATTGTTAGACTCAAATACCTGAAATTTGTTAAGCATGTTTCTTTTGTTGAACACAGATAAGCTAAGTATGGATTTTACGGAAGTCGACTTCTATGGGGGAGTTACTTCCCCTGAGCTACGTAGACGTACAGTAATGAAATTTGGAATGCATGTTTCTTTTTTTGTATTAAAATCCTTTAAGAACGGATCTGTGGGAAGTTGAGTGTCAAAGTGGGCTATGGAGCATATTGATGAATTTTTTCCGTTTTTAAACTATTATATTTGAGACTTCCCATTTGGAAAACCTGTTTATTTTGTTGAGCAAAGATGTACTAAAAGAGGGTTTTGTGGAAATCTATTTCAGGGAAAGAGGTAACTGCTATGTAAAAGATAATTCTACTTCTCAATTTTAGAAATTATTACTCAAAATTCCTGTTCTTCTTAAATCAAGAGGTGAGAATTGAAAGAATGTTTTTAAATATAATCAAATGCTTATTGATAAGATTTAGATAACAATAATTTATACACATATATATGAGTTGTATAATTTACTATAAATACTTTATCTCTGAAAAGTACGCAGAAAGGGAAAACAAATATTTGTCCTTATAATCATTAAACAATTAATATCTAACTTATGAAAAAGGTATCTCAACTACATGTCAAAAACATATGTGTTTAAAAGACAGTTTTAATGTTCCTCATATTTTTATTTCAAATAAGAAAACTACAACAAACTACTGAATAATAATGTAATTCAATGCAGCCTTAAATTATTTTTTAAAACGTGATGTATTGTTGAAGCAAGTAATAATAGAAATTTATGTTATTTTAATTTTCAAGTGATAATTATGAAAACAAAATGACAATGATTTGTTTATTTTATACAACTGTCAAGTAATAAAGTTACAAGTGTTTATTGTAAGCCTATATACATATTGATAATTTATTGAATACGTATATTTTGTTAGAATTCTGAGAAAAAAAATTCTATTCATTCTGCTGTACGGAATTCATTCTGCCCTTTGTAATTAACACTATTACCTCCTTTTAAATTCTTCCTCGGCGAGGAAACTTCTTGTATTTGCATTATTTTTGTGGAAATTCATTGGAAGTTTTTTTTTTTGTGTGTGGATATTATTTTACTTGACTCTGAGTCTTAACATAACAGTGGCTCAAAATTACGAGGTCTCTCGCGAATAGTCTTTGTGTAGACGAGAAATGTGACATTAATCAAAAACCATTCAATCAATGGAGCTCGGTACATAACTTTTTTTTATTTGTTATGAAAATCTAACTTTTTCATTCAGCAACATGTTTTTCAACCATACAAGTAATCCGTAAAACAAGAAGCTTGTGACGAATCTATACGCGTCCTTCCATTTACCTCCGGGGAGTTCTTTTGGGCCGGCCTTTTCAACCAACCTTCTCCGAAGGGCAGAAAGCGTGATATGGAAATTAAGTTTAATATATATATTCTTTATTCGTGAGAATGAGAGTTAGGGAATTGTGAATAGATTAGAAGTGAAGTAAATTGGCAGTGAAATGTATACGTAAAAAGTGTAAGAAGCCAGAAGTTGGAATATTAAAAAAAGTGATTAGATTAACTATTGGGAACATGTGAAAGTCAACGAAAAACAAATAGAAGACTACAAGAGTTCAGGTACTGTGATCTTAAATCAAGTCGATGCTTAGAAAGTTAAACTAATAGTGCGGTCATTAAATACGTAAGCTCTGTATAAAGTTCTTTTAAAGGAAGAGCTGCATGATTGAATATATTCTCTCCAACGCAATCTCGTCTCTCTTCCGTTTTATTACTGATTAAAGTTATCTGGGTTAAGTGTTGTTTGAATATAGTAATAAAATAAAAATGAAGTTCATCATGTCGTATGATTATTTAGTTCCTCCCACACCTCTAGCCGGGTCATAGAGAAGTAGGGACGTAAATTCATTATAAGCTCATATCTATAAATATACGAGGTGTGACACAAAAAAACGAGACTTGTCCAATAAATCCTTGTAATTACAAAATCAGTTCTCCGTGACAGTGTCACCTTCGAAATATCTCCCATCAGCATTCACACTTTTGCATTCGGTGCTGCCATTGCTGGTGTAACGGGCCTATTCGCGTTCTTCCTACTAATAGTACTGGGGAATAATGGGTCTTTAAAATTTATTCTATTGAAAACTTTCCTCCTCCTCCGAAGATGTGATTATGCAAATCAAGGCTTGTATTTATAGATTAAATTTTCAAGCTAGCGGAGAGAGGTTAGACTGCTAAAGCAGTGCTTCTCAAACTTTCAGTATTTGCGATCCAATTTTCTGTTATAATTTTCATCGCCCCCCTCCGTACAATAACATTGTATTGAATGCAATAATAATGTAATTTGATACTAAAGCTACGATACGACTTCAATTATAAACCGTGCAGTAACAAACGCTGATGGTTGAAGGAAGGCAGATGAGCTTGGGTGTTATTCCTCTTTCAACGAGAACTTCGTTGGGAGTAGTGTGTTTAGTTTTAATTGTCAGAAAAATAATTTATGTCTATATTTTTAAGCTCACATATTAGTAGTCTTTTATCCTATTGTATCTGGCAATGAAAGAATTTAATGATGGATTTAATGAATTGACTTAGAACTGTAAAACCAGCTAGGAAGTAATAATATAGTAACGGATTGAGCGGAATAAAGATGTTTAGTATTTTCACCTTCTGAAATGGATGTAAGCTTATCTCATTCATAATTTATTTAATCATGGTGTAATAATTAATACCATAACCGCACAAACTATCAAGATAAACATTAAATTTTGAATGTAATTTTTGTATATGACAATCCCATGGGAGTCAGTGTTAATTATTAAACCTGCTCTCTTCGTTTACTATTGATAAATTTATTATCAAATACTTTGTACAGTACTGATAAATTTATAAGTTTATTATATTAGTGTAAATGTGTATTTTCTTATTTATTATATCAGAATGTATTTTGTGTGTTGCTTACTTCAGTAAATTGATAATTTTTTAAAAATAATCTTTTATTTTTGATTTTTTGATATACTCGCATCTCCCTTGAAGGGTTATCACGCCTCCCTAGGGTGGCGCGCCCCACAGTTTGAGAAACGCTGTGCTAAAGGATAGCAGTGATTTATTAGAGTGAAGCTAAGCGAGAGCCCTTCGTAGCTTATTTGATTGATATTAATATTGATCTGATAATTAATATTGTCTGGACGTAAATGATCCGATTTATTGTTAATTCTCCTAGTATCTCGTCTACCTTGCTATTGCTTCACATATTTGGTAATTGGTGCCTTTCTTAACTAGATTTATTGAATTTGTGTCGTTGTTGATAATTGTGAATAAATAGAGTTTGTTTTGAATATGGCCAATCTTACTTCAGGCTCTCTCACACTGAAGGATGTCACGGGACACTCACTACACTGGTAACAGTTCTGGAACGAGGTTTTTGGAAGTCCCTTTAGGAGATTTTCCGTTTTTGCCTGAACTTCTTCAATTGAGGTAAAATGGGTTCTCTTTCAGCAAGATTTAACGGTACGAAATAAAAAAAAAGTCGCATGGGGTCAAATTAGGTGAATGAGGAGGATGCTTTACGATAGTAATGTTTTTGCTGGTCAAAAACTGCTTGACAGATATTGCCGTGTGAGCAGATGCATTGTCTTGGTGCAACATAGGGTTTGCAGCCCCGGGATCCCGAAATCCCGGTGGTTTTTTCAAATCCTGGGATTAAAATAACTAACTCCGGGATTTAATATTTGTCTGAATTATATTTTGAAATTTTTTTCAAAGTGTTGTGAATCTGGTGTTGCATTTAATGTACCTTATTTACTTTTTTTGTACTGTATACGTTTAATGTAAGTTTTCTTACGTGTTAAACCTTGAAGGGTTCGAGGCGGGTATGTATGTTAAACCGTGAAATTTGATATGTTTTCTCTTATTTTCTTCTGTAACTTTCTCCCCATCGCGAGTAGGGTCAGAAAAATAGACAATTCTTTCACCCTCAGGATGTCCAGTGTCAGCTGACTTGGACGGAGGCAATTAGAGTTTTTGGAAGATATCTAGTAGGGTTTTCAGCCCCAGGATCCCAGAATTCCGAAACAACGGGATCCCGGTTTTTTTTTCCAATCACGAAATCCCGGGATTAAAATAACAAATTTCGGGATTTAATTTTTGTCTGAATTATATTTAAAAAAATTTTTTCTCATAAAAATTTTTCAAGAATTTAATTTTTCAAAAATTTATTTTTGCTTATGAAATATGTACGTAGAGTTTTTTTTTGTGCAATTATAAGTGCTATAGGTTAAAAATATATATGCATAGCTCTCATTTCTCGTATGGGAAAACGTCGCACAGATCTAAGTGGCTCACTGCAATGCTTAGACAATAATGTAAACAACATCTCAAGAATAGATGTTGTCACAGTTCCTTCTTCAATTAAATGCCGTTAATTAATAGCGAACCTGCTTGGAAGACTTGAGACACTTCAAATCCCATTGCCTTACCAACAGCTCATGCAACTGGATCTTCAATTTCAAATGAGGTAACACTTGAAATTGATTCACATTCTGATTGAATAAGTGGATCAATTTATATACAAAAACCATTAAGTGTAGAAGAAAAACTAAATGAACTTATCAAAGAAGTATATACACCAATGCAATCTACTAGATTTGAGACACTGTCATCAAAAATTCAAAAAGAAATGACATTTTTTTTTTTTGAAAATGGAGGGAGACGTGATGACTATATACCCGAAAAGAACATACACTTTTTTAATAAGGATAATACCTACTAGTAAAGAATCCGAAAGTGCATTTTCTTCTGTAGGGCAATTTGTAACAAAAATAAGAAGCCGTTTCAATGATGAAACGCTGGAGGAGCTGTGTTTTTATAAGTTTATTTACAAAAACACAAAAAATGAAGAAATGCTTTTTTTTAAAAAAAATTTCATTACGTACTATTTTATATTTTTTTTATGATGAATTAATTTTCTATTTGTTTCATTAAAATATTAAATCAATTTTAACTTATATTTTCAATTTTATTATGCAATTTCAAATATGCTAATATGTAAGTATTTTTAATAAATATTCCAATCCTAATCTCGGGATTTGGATAATGTAATCCCGAAATCCCGGGATTGAAAATATGACACGAGATTGCTAAACCCTAGTGCAACAGCCATTCATTGCTTCCCAATTCTGACATTTTTTTCCTAATTTATTTCACGAAGTCTTTCTAGACTTCAATGCAATAGTGCTGATTAACAGTGAGACCAATGATGTGAGTGGAAACCCACTCATATCACGAATCTTGGCTATGTTTTGGTCTGTAATCACTGACCTTGGGGGTCCAGTAGGTTAATCATCTTCCACCCTAACCCTTCTCCCTGAAAACCTGTTGTACCATTCATACACATTGGCACAAGACAATTATTCTTCTTCACAAGCCTCGATTAGCATTTGAAATATTTTTGTGGTTGATTTTTTAAGTTTCACAAGAAACTGGGTGTTGATTCTCTCTCGACATTTTCCCGGCAGAATGCAGTTGCACGTGTTCACTCGATGACACAGTACTCCCAACTCCCGTGATCGATAAAGACGAAACTGGTCATTTGGATAGAAGAGGTACGTGGGATGACATCACCAAAACAGTTGTTGCCAACTCCACTCTTTTTTCAAGCTAAACACTTATTCTTGTTTTCTTGTGTCACATCTTGTAGGTACATTAAGCGTTGTCCAGTTTATAGGGGAGAAAAGAAATAAACATAGTAAGTATTCTTTTAATTTTGCGTTTTTTGTTTAAATTATACAACTTGTTTAACTAAATAACGAGTAATATGTTAAACTTTACATAATGAACCGGCTAAAATGAATGTGAATAGTGACAGGAAAGGTATAGCAGCACGTTTGCTATACCATTACACCTTTTAAATTTGCAAATTCTTCATTAAACAATCATTTACTTTTTGTTCAATCCCTTTATTGTAAAGAATTTAGTTTTTCTGTCATTTGAATTAAATAAATTCATTGCTTTAGTAAAAATTTAAAAATATACACATTATCATCCCAAAGGAAAATATATTTTAGAGCACTCATAAAAATTTTATATATGTAGAGAAATAGAATTTATAGTAATGTGAGTACTTAAATTAAATACGACTTAGTTAAATTAAAGGAATTATAAATCCCGTGTGCTGTAATCAAATTAAGCAAGATTTGATTATTCACATTTATCTGAAAGGATTTTAGAAAAATAAGTGATATAATCTTTCATAGTATAATTCAAATTAAAGAAATTTAAAGAGATTTTTTTCTCTTTCTTTGTGTGATGTTCAACTATAATGAACTACACTTGCTTCACAATAAGGAAAATATGTAAAATATAGAAGTATTTTAGGTCAATTTGTTTGATATTTTTAATTTTACTTTGAAATGAATAAGTATTATATCTTTAAAAATACTATTTAGAGAGGAAATAGGGAAGGAAAAAAAAACAATTAAAAATGTATCTTACTCCATGGAAAATAATTTTATTTATTGATTTTTTTTACACAAAAGCAGAACAAAATCTTCATTTCTGACAAATTAATATAAAACATAAGAATCTTCACTGAAAGTAATTCTTTAAAAAGTTGCATTAAAAAGGCTTATTTATATAAGAAAATCAAGAAAAGATATCGATTCTTCACACGGAAAAATTACATTTAAAGAAAAACCGTTAAAAGATTTAAGGTCAAAACTGCTTTATAATCATTTAAAAAAGATTAATTATATATATTTCAATGTTATAACAAAAACTATGAAGATAAGTCGTGAAGACTGCGATTTGTTTGCAATTGTTTTAATTTGCACAGTTTAAGTTAACTTCTAATTTGCTCAATGGTTAATAGATGGCACTGGTAGCGTTTTTGAAAAACAAATTTGGAATTAAAATGTCTTCAGACTTAATTTTTTCAACGAAATAATTTAATTTAGTTTTTAAGTATAACGAATGCATGTTTTATTCTTAAACCGAAGGGATAATTTTTAAAATTTTTACTATACGGATTCACTTTTTCGGAGAACAATTATTTTATTCACTACATGATATTTATTATAATAGTCTAAAATAAGTATAACTATATATGAGACAATTAAGAAATTTACGTTAGTATACGAAATTATTACCCGGAATGTATTGCAAATATTTTAAAAATTACATATTTTCTTTATTTCTAAAATGAGATTGAGCAATTAGATTTCATTTGTTCTATTAATATTTTTAATTCTATATTGCTAATAGAGGGATTAATGAGAATGCAATAAATATTGTACAACTTTAACAATACCAAGAGTAGTACTGCTCAATTGTTGAAACAGCAGCATCTAATGTATCGTTTTATTCGATTGTAATCAATATAGCACTAAGAAAATTTGAAAAAAAAAAATTACAGACGTGATGTAAGTATTTACTTACATTTTTAGAGCGGAAATTAATGCAATATTTAAGAAATCACAATAGCTCAGAAATCAATATTTAGGAAATCAATATTTCAGAAATTTATGTATCAGGAATCAATATTTAAGGAATCGATATTTAAGAATAAGAAATATTTAATTATATTTAGCCATTATATTTATATTTAGCTACAAGAAAATTTTGAATATTAATTATAGACGCGATGTAAATATTTATTTACATTTTTAGAAAAGAAATAAATGCGTTATTTAAGAAATAGATGTTTCAGAAATCAATATTTCATAATTTTATATATCAGGAATTAATATTTAAGGAATCGATGTTTCAGATATTTATACTTCAGGAATTTATATATAAAAAATCAATATTTCAGAAATCAACACTTCAGAAATCAATATTTAAAAATCAATACTTAAGGATCCAATACTTCATAAATCAATACTTTAGAAATCAAGATTGCTTCTTAAGAAATTGATATTTAAGAAATCGAAACTTTAGAAATTGATGTTTAAGAAATCGATATTTAAAAAATTGACATTTCAGAAATCGATATTTCAGAAATCAATATTTAAGAAATCGATATTTATGAAATAATCATTAAAAATGTGCGAAGCAAACAATGGTTTTCTTTCATTTACTAAATTGTTTTGCGGGCAGATATCGTGTGAAACTTGTTCGCTTCTTAAAATCCAACTGTTTACTCAATGAAAAAGGCTGCCTTTATAAATAATACGAAAGATATTGACCGTCTATTCATCTAAGGATAGGAAACAAAAGAAAGATATGTTATTCCTTTTTACTCTGGGAGCAACCGCACCAAAAGGAGAAAAGAAATATATCGAAGCTTTCTATTCTTTCCTAGGTACCAGGGCTTTTGTCTATCCTTCCTTTTTTACCTGTGGTTTTGTTGAAGTTCAAGGATCAAAAGACTTGTTTATACGGTTCTTTGAAGGAGTAGAGTAAATAATTTTTCATCAAGAGTGGAAGTAAAGTCGAAAGAGATCAGCCGAATAGATAAAAATACCTCTAAATTTGAATTTCTTTTATCCGTGTTCAATTTACGTTTTTCATTCCCTTTGAGTCGAAATTCCGTTCGGTTTCGATTTTGCATTTTATTACATAAATTCTTTTGTCATATTCGAATATTATATAACATTGATTTTCTAGGTAAAAAGGCCATGGAATAGAATCTTAAATTAGATGCACTTGAAAATGTACATAATTTTGTAAAATTTGACATCTGTAATACGAGTATTGTGATTCAAAGCTGCGTTATCGTTCTCTCTCTCTTTTTTATTTTTATCTATAGCGTTGAGAGATATTATTTCTTCATAGCGTAGTTTTTAATCATTTTAATGCTATTTTTCTACACTCAGGGAAGATTTTAATAAACTTCCCTTCTTTGTTGTCTGAAATGATAGAATTTTTACACTTTATTCTTTAATGCTGCGTTTCTGAAACTGGGGGCGCGCCCCCCTAGAAGGGCGCGAGCATATTGAAATGTCGCAAACAAAAGATTATTTAAAAAAATTATTAACTTACTGAAAGTAAACAAACAAAATACATTCTGACATGATACAAAATAAAATACACATTTACACTGGTATAATAAACTTATAAATGTATCCGTTCTGCCCAATGTTTTTAATAATTACCAGTGACCCTATGGGCTTATCACATATAAAATTATATACAAAAAATAACACTTATCTTGATAATTTGTGCGGTTTATGATTGTTCATTTAACAGCGTATAAAAAGTTACGCATTCGCTCCCCAATGCCACAGTTTTCCACGTAGCCCTGCGCATGGGATGTATTGGTGGGGGGAGGGATTAATAAATAAATAAGCTAATTCTCTGAAATAAGTAAATCCTTCACAAACACACTATCAAGGTCCTTTAATTGCATTCCAATGTCTTCGGAATAATTTATAGACAGCAGTGCTTCCGATATCTATAAAAAAACCCCATTTTATACTATTTTTTTCATTTATTTTCAAAAACGTATCGAAGATATTGAGTGCGGCTGAGATTCAAAGAAATTCGTTAAAAAAACGCTTAGTGAATTTTACCTATATTATTTTTATTCTGCGTCGGTTTATTATTTTATTATATATTATTGGTTGCCGATCTAGGCCGGACTGAGTTTGACACCCCTGATCTAAGCTATCTATGCAGCTTTTTTTCTTAAATTTCTGATATTGCTTGCCGCCAGTTCCTCATTGCATGTGAAATATAGCTGTTTTTCATATATAGATAATTCTATATTAATTTCCAGTAACCTTTTTCATACAACGGACACTTAAGATCTTTTTCGATTTAATTATATGTATTTAGAACAGGGGTCGGCAACCTTTTAACTGTGGCGTGCAAAACCAATCTACCAATATGATTGAGAGTGCCATACAAATTTTTTTTGAAACAATTCGATTCCCGTATTAATGCATGCAGAATTGTAGAATAGAGGTCAATAATTTTGATTAACAGTTTTATTATATATAAATTTTGCATCATTTAAATATATTTCTTAACATAAAAAGAAGCAGCATAAAATATAATTATTTCTTCAACAAATATAAAAAGTTAAAGTTGTATACATGTTACGTATATTTATTAATATAAGAAATAGACAACATAAAAATGTAAACATTTTCCACCATTAAAATTAAATAAGATAAATAAAAATTTTGATGCTAACCTAGTGGTTGCACTTCTCTACTTTCATACCACAAAATCATGGTTATAATTAGGGACTTTCAATTTGACATGATTCTAAGTATTCAGTTGTTAAGTAATTTCTTATCATACTCGAAATATTTTTCATATGAGGAATGATTTTTTACTTAGATATGTAGAAGCAGCGGATGCAAAAGCGGAAAGCAGAGTACATGCAATTTTCCCTCTTCAAACATTAAATCTCTCTAGTAATGATATTCAATAATTTACGAAATAGCTGTACATTTATCTTTAGATTTATTATTTCAGATTTTTTCGTAATTCTGTAAATATCCGTAATTCCGAAGATGTTTGTCAGGTAAGATTAATTATAAATTTATCAACATCCATCCACTAAAAAAAAATGACACATTTGTTGGATAGTGCAGCGTGCCACTGAGAAGTGCGCCGTGTGCCTCATGTGGCACGCGTGTCATAGGTTGCCGACCCCTGATTTAGAATGTTGCTCTTAAAGAATAATTTTGCATCAAATACTATTTTACGAAAGTATTCCTCCTTTAATAAAATTATTTTTTTCATCTGAAATGTTTACGCACCTTCTTTTGAAACATGCAAACTTAAATTTAAGTATATTTGTGTCGATTTATAAATAAGCAATTTTCCCTCGTAAGATTAAATAAAAACAGATTTAAAAAATAAAATTGATAAACTTATTTGAGGTAAAAGTTTAAATACATACTTTGTCAAATCTGAAATAAAGGATAATCTCAGAGTTTGAAAGATAATAAAGATGGAATTCTTTATGTGATAAAAGAAAATTAAGCAGAGTTATTAATAATTTGTTTACAATAAGAATATCTTAAAAATGTCCCATTCACATTAGACTTTTTCGCCTGATAACATAATAACTTATTATTACTAAATGCTATGTAATACATTAAATATTTTGATAAACGGGAAATAAAATTCCAAGAAACAATTATTGCAGATATAAATGCAAGGCAAAAATTTCTTTTATAAAAAATACACGGATGGGAATTATGTCTTTCAAAATCATATTTAAGGAGAAAAAATACACTTAGAAGAAATCAATAATTAGAGCGAGCTGTTTCTTTCGGGTGAATGAATGTTATTGTCACACTGTTCAGCTACACTAGGGCTTTTGGCCACGAATCGCGTAATTTTGAACCATGGTCAAGTGACGCGGACGAAACCTGAGCTGGCACCTCCCTCTCCTAACTACCACACCACACCAACAGGAGGACGTTTGAGCTTTCGACAGATTTAACGTGCATCGCTCCCCTACACGGCGGGTCTTCAGAGGTACTGGACTCGAACTCTTGACACGCTAGCGATACCTTGACCACTTGGCTACCGCGGCCACCTGCTTGTTTCGGGAAGCGAGTGAGTGAACGTTCATTAACGTCATACTATACAGCAATACGAGGACTATTGGCGATGGACATCATAATTTTGAACCATGGTCAAGTGACGAGAACAATAGCTAAGTTAGAACTATTCTCACCGAACTTTCACACCACAGCAATGGGCCTTCTTTAGGTCGAGGCCAGTTAAAACGATGGATGGTTGAATCGTTGTCTCATACGATGGATCACACTGTACTAGTTAAATTTGTTTCACTTTTAAGTGTGGCCGCTGCAGCCAAGTGGTCAAGGTATCTGATCATGGCTAGCGTGTCATGAGTTCAAGCCCCAGTACCACTGAAAACCCGCCGTGTAGGAGAGCAATGCACGTTACCTCAAACGTTGATAGTGGCAATCTGTCGAGAGCTCAAACTTCCTCCCGTTGGTGTGATGTGGTAGTTAGGAGAGGGGTGTCAGCTCAGCTGTCGTCCGCGTTACTTGATCATGGTTCAAAATTACGCGGTCCGTCGCCAAAAGCCCTTGTGTAGCTGAATAGTGTGAGGTTAATACTCATTCACTTTTAAGTACCTTTGAATGCGAAAAATTTAGAAGAATAAACGTTTTTATTTGTTTATAATAAGGATATTTAGCTTTTTTTAAAATTATTTTTAATAATAAAACACAAATAAGAAAAGTTATGAGCAAACAATTATCAATATGATTTTGTAAAACAAATTTTTATTTTTTTCTAAATTTATTATAACTGTTATCTTTGACAAGAAAGATATTGCCCTGATTGTGGGTATCGAATTGAAACAATTAAACTTTCATTAGACGAACATGATTTGAAGTAAATTTTCCTTAAAATTAGGTAATGGCTTCGTGCACTGGTGGATAATGGGATTTCTAAGAGCAGTCAGCAATCCGTGGAGTGTGTTAGCTAATGTTTGAGCAATATTAGCTCAAGCCATTTAAGTTAATCTCTGATTTGACTGACATTATTTAAGGGGAATTACCTCGAAAATTACTTAATTTCGTAACTGTTACAAGCTATAATTCCTAAATGCAGCGACTATAGCATGAAATGGCTTAGAGAATGTTAGGGTAGTGCTAATCCAGGTCTCCTAAGTTATATCTTATCTTAACAGGGGTAATTTTGAAGTAAAATGAATGAAAAGAACTTGTTGATATATGAATTATATTTTGAAAATAGAATGACGGCTAGAGTGTTTTGTAGTAAGTGTTTAAGTAAAATTCCATTATTGTGCGTAAGAATAACGATTCTAAAGTTAATATGTGTTGTTATATCTCTAATAATAATTATAAATATTTATGCTACCCACCCGATAGTGGCCCCGGTAGCTAAGTGGTCAAGGCATCGGATCATGGCTAGCGTGTGATGAGTTCGAGACCAGTACCACTGAGGACCCACCATGTAGGGGAGCGATGCACGTTAAATCTGTCGAGAGCTCAAACGTCCACCCGTTGGTGTGGTAGTTAGGAGAGGGGGTGCCAGCTCCGGTGTCGTCCGCGTCACTTGACCATGGTTCAAAATTACGCGGTCCGTCGTCAAAAGCCCTTGTGTAGTTGAACAATGCGACATTCATATTCACTCACTCGCCACCCATCCGATGTAATGGTTTAGCGATATAATGGTAGGGAATGGATTTCAATCCAGGAGATGTCATGGATGATTGTAAAGGTAGAGTGCCTCCGTGGCATGGGGGTATTCTAAATAACCATCGAGCTGAAAATTCTCTCGTGTGGTTGATTGGAAGGAGAAGAGAGAGGGGGTCTCTAACCACCCTCAGGGTGCTCTTCCTCAAAATTGGGTGGAAACGCGAGCCAAATCTTATTGTCATCTGCATGATGCTGAAAGCTATGGCTAACGACAGGCATCATCCAGCATCTTGCCATGATAAATTTCGTAGAACTCGATCTTACACCATCAAACAAGGGGCATTATCAACAACAAAAATGTTTTTGTCAATTAAAGAAATGAGTGAATATTAACGTCGCACTGTTCAGCTACACGAGGGCTTTTGGCGACGGACCTCGAAATTTTGAACCATAATCAACTGACGCGGATGACACCTGAGCTGGCAACCCCATCTCTTAACTACCACACCAACGGGAGGACGTTTGAGCTCTCGACAGATTTAACGTGCATCGCGCCCTTACAACTCAGTGGTACTTGGCTCGAACTCACGACACGCTAGCCACGATCCAATACCTTGACCATTTGGCTACCGCTGCCTCAATTGAAGAAAAATAAGAGGTCTTAGCTTTTATTATGTAATTCCTAAATAAATGTGAAGCAATATATGCTCCCGCCATTTAGATGAAAGTCTCGGGTATGCAGAAGTGGGCACCGCTGCCTAAAGAAGAACGCTGCTTTTTTTCTGTTTGACTTTCTGAACAATACTGAGAAAAGGTTGTTTTTCCAGGCAATTACTGCAATTGTTACGCATCTCCAATAGGTTTGAGTAGCGTTGGGACATTTTTCCGTTGCCATTGCGGGCAATCTCTCTTGTTGAGATGGCAGATCTAGTTGACGTGTGAGCCATTGCCATTTTGAATCACTAGTCGTTATTTATTGAGAGCGTCTTTGTTAGACTCTCTATAAAATGAACGCTTAATCAACCAGTATAGTTAGGCTGAGATGCCATCTAATGTTCAATTATTGGATTACCACTTCGGTGACAAGCTGTTAGCCTTGGTAGGTGTGTTTATTTGAACCCCCGACTTTCCGGTCTGCAGCTCGCCATGCATGCCTTAGACGACTGAGACGAAAGGAATCCCTATTTGGGCCAGTCGTTAGAGGCTTTTATTCTTGTCCTTTGTTGCTTGAGACTTGCGGAAGGAGGTGCTGCTGCAGGTAGTTAAATGAACACTAAATAATAGGGTGGATAGAAATTTTTTTTTTTCAGAATGTCAAAACTTACGAATATGGAAGACTTGTTTTTGAGCATACCCCCTCATTGCCATACAAATTTGTGTACCAAGAAGGAGTAGTCAGAATAAAATGAAATTTTAGATACTTAAGAACAACGTTTATGTGTAAGTAAGTGATTACGAAGTCAAAGCAAAATCATCATTAATTGTAGAAAAAATTGCAAATGAATCGCAGCATCTTTTTTCATAGTTGTTGTAAACGGGCCTCTAATTCAACCAAATTCTTTGGTTGTTCAACTTGCGGTCCTAAAGGATCCCAAATTTGCTCGATTATTAACAAATCTAGGAATCTAGCAGGCCAGAGAAGAGTGTAAATGGGAGCCGAGGCAGTCCACTGAAACTCTTGCTGTGTGGAGGTGAGCAAGAGCTGTTGAAAAATAGCTCCTGGGAGACCTGCCAACAGTGGAAACACTTGTGTCTGAAGAATGTCACGAATGTACCTCTCAGCTATCATGGTTCCATGGATCAATATTAGGGATGACCTTGTGTCGTATGTAATGGTACCCCATACTATCACACCTGTTGTGGAAGTGGTGTGCCACTGTACAGTGAAGGCTGGATTGAGACATTCTCCACGGGGTTTACACAAGTGTATACAATTATCATAATTGTCCAGAATGAACCTGGATTCGATGCTGCAGACGGCCTGATACCAGTATATATATACTATATATATATATGTTACAGTTTAATCCCTTTGAGTGAGTGTCACCACTCCAAATGGAGGTGACGATGAGTGGGTGTCAATGACAGTACACATTAATGGTGTCGCATTAACAACTGTCTCAATGCATTAGCTTTGCGATGGTACGGACTATAAGATGTGACAGTCTTCTCGATTATTGGTCTGTCGAAGGTGTTCTGTGCTGGGTCGTCGTGTCAAACGCCTTCTCACAGTAGTCAGAATGGCCTAAAATAGTGAGCTACTCTCTAAGGTGACCACCGGTTTTCATCATCCCTGTGATTTTTCCCCTCTCGAACTCTGACAGCTGCTGATATTGTCTCCAATGGCAGGTACAATGAGATCTCTAGATGAAAGCACCTCTCTACAACAGAATAAAAACTCGAAAACAAGTTCTATTTACCAGTTATATAATCCAAGTAGAACGAAGTTTAATGCTCTCTGGGGTGGTTATGTTCTCCAACGCTGAATTTCTCTCTCTTATCAGTTACATATCTGCCTGACAAATACCTATATCCCAAGTTTCGTAACATTCCTTCTGTTACTTCTTGATGTGCAAATTTTTATGGCAATGAGTTTATAAATGAAATTAAAAATAAAATTAGTTAATTTCTAAAGTAATGTCACAATGGGAATTAAGCTTAGATATTTTATCTTTTTATAGTAAACAGTCAAAGTTATTTTGGTTAAAGATAAACAAGCATTTTAGTACTTTTTAACATTAAATGCAGTAAGAGGATACTTACTAAATATTTGCAAGAAAAATAGAGCAGGTACATCTCTAACAGCTTCTTTATTATTATATTTTTTTAAGACACCTAATATCAAAATTACAGTTCACGATAAAGCGGAAGACTAGAAAAAGATCTGATCGGACTGATTCGACGGTGTGAGGAGAGATACCTGGGTTAATAAAATGGTAATATGAAAGCTGTACTTTTTACTATTCAGTACTCATTTATCCATACTTCTCTTGCTTTTGATTATTTATATTGTAGAAATATAATTCTATTTTGAGTCTAAAATCATCTATCCAGAATTAAGTAGTTTTCTATTTTTTTTAAAAAAATAAATACCTTTGTGATGCATTAAATATTGAAATTATTTTTCTCTTTTTCTCCACATAAAAGAGCATTTTTTTCACATTTGTAGTTTCCAATTAGTAATAATTTACATAACCGTGATCCATCAAACTGAAAAAATGAAAATGAACTATTTTTAGCGAGCATAACAAGAAAACTTAAGGCAACTCACGCATTCTCGAAGTACTTTTAAAATCGGAATCTCTCTGTAGATCTCATAATCTAAAATATATCTACTTATGATTTAATCAGTAAGATATACAGAAAAAGTATGAGAGTCTAAATAAGGAGGAGCAAATGATTTATTTCACACTTTTTTGTTCCTCTTACAAATTTTCCTTATGGTTTATTTTCGGAAAAATTGTTTAAAAATTGTTTTTGAATTTCATTTTTATTCTCCTTTGGTAAGTTAATTAAAGCTTACATAAAAGTATTTACATTTGATAAAACATTACAATTCGGAAACTAACCGCTGTTTGGGCGTGGCGCTGGAAATACTGTTCGGAGCACCCTCAATCGAATGCACGAGCAATCTCTGATTCAATAAGCTTCCAGTCAGTGAATGAGAGAGTTGTAGGGCTAAGAGTTTGCTAGTTATAACGTGACAAAATGTGTGCCGCCATAGAAAATCCCACGAAATGTGAGGTGCGAGGAGTGATAAGATTTCTTTGGGGCAAAAAAACTATCAGCAGCGGATATCCATTAAAAATTGTGTGCTGTACACGGGACAAATATTATGACTGAAGATGCAGTGCTCAGTGGATACGCGTTTTCAAGGGACGGAAGAACAAACATCCATGAGGAACCATGAAGTGGAACGCTGTTTGTAGTGAGTGCTGATGTCATTCGTTTACCATTTAATCACTGCAATGAAGAAGGGGTTTGGAGGACAGCATTTCGCTGACGAAGAGGAACTTAAAAACTCTGTGACACATTGGTTTAAATCACAGGTGACCGTTTTTTATACAGAAGGAATTGGTAAACTGATAAAACGGTACGACAAGTGCTTGAATAATGGGGAAGAAAATGTTGAAAAACAGAGGAGAGTTGTACCTTTGATATGGAAATAAATTTTTTCTCCCTCTGTCCTAGTTTGTTTTTTACAGCAATTCGGAGGTTACTTTCCACAATGCCATCGTATTTAATAATTAAAGCTGCTTTTTATTAAAAAAAAAGCAAATCCTTTATATGATTTTTAATGGAGTTGCCCTTCCAATATTTATTACTTTCTGGGTAGTAAGTTATGTTTTTCTTAGCTAAACTATTTATTATTACTACTTCTGAAGGTTCAAAAAAAAATCCCTTCTATTCATATAAACTTTGTTTCAAAGATAAACCAATAAATCCCATTTAATGTTTTCAAAGAAAGAAAGAAAGAGAGAGAGAGAGAAATACACAGAGTATCTTTTCTAAAACCTGCGATTTATTTTTATTTGGACCACAGAAAAAATAATGAATGAATTACAATTGAATGAACTGAGACGCGATTCCTTAAATAGAATTCTTAAGTTAGTTGGGAAAATTTAAGAATAGAATTCTTAATTTGGTTGGGTAAACAATTGCTGATGCATTTATTTCTGTGTAAGTAAAATTTGTATTGGCGAGTCCAGTGATTTTATAAGGTATTTTTAAAAATAGAATGACTTAAAAAACACGTTCCAAAATAAAATTAAAATGAGAGTTCCGAATTTTCTTTTTCAGTTCGTCGTGTTTCCTTCCATTTTATACATGCAATTACTTAGAATTGTAGTTTAGACTCATTCTAAGACTCGAGGCAAATTTGTCTAAAAAAAACCTACAATTTTCCTTAATTGTTATCAATTTTTTAAGTAATCCTTTGTTATTGTTTCGAATATTTAAGTATCAAAAAACTCAAATATAGAATTTGAAAGTGCAAATTCTTTCCCCAAGAAATAAAAACCTTCTTACAGGATGGAGCAAATAAGAAGTGCCCGGATAAGCGGATATGATTGGACGTAAGAGTGACGCACGCACTAAGTTATCGAAACTGGATCAGATCTTAGTGTGAACCTAACTGGTTGCTCAGGTCACCTGATCTGTCAGTGAGCGATTACTTTTTATAAGGAGTTCTCAATTTTGTGTATCACAAGAATCCTCATAGTCTTCAAGAACTGTAGCAAAACACTTCTGATGAGTTTGCATCAGTTCCAGCAGTTTATATTCAATCTACCTGTCACAACTTTCTGATGAAGGCCCAAAGGTACTAATGGATGGATGATGGTCATTTTTAACATCTGATATAAGCAGGTTAGCGAACTATCTCCTTTCCTTTGCCTTGTTTCCTTGTAACCTGGAGCAATGTTCACCTGATCCAGTGACGGATTTATGTTCGATGGCGCCTTAGCCCAAGTTGACTTGACGCCCATACATTTGTCGTGTATCCTCATCTCGTCTAGTATTACTCATATTTGTGTAAGCGAGTTAACGAATTCACAAGATACATTTACAAATAACAATATTTATTAATTTTTCTTAATCAAGGAAGGTCATATACACTATTCAAATATAAGAACAATAAAATACAGTGGAGAATGAGAAGGGGTCACTAATTGCGGAACTACGAAATCTAAACTGAATCCACGAAGGATAAGCGCGTACAATTACAACTACACACGTATACGTAATTACAATTCTTGAATCACTAACCTGATTTCTTAAACTACGGCAGGTTCTTCTTGTAGGTTATTTGGATCTTGATTGGATCACGGCTAGAATTCCCTCTTTAATGTGCGACTTCTATCTTCAGCTTTTCTCGTAGCTTTTCTATAGACTAATTTTATCAACAACTATGAGTTGGATTCCCGACGGTTCGATTCACTTTACTTTACAAAACCTACTTCTTCACTTGACAACTATTACTCATTTCATTTCATCCTCCCTCGATAACTCGCTAAACCCGAACTTATATAAAATATCTCATTTGCATAAATCACGCTTTGGCTCCCGGTGGAGATTGGTTGAAATAAATAAAATTTATAAGAAATATGTAGAGGATTAGTAAAGAACCGTACAGATCCGTCACACATTTCTATACTTTAAGACAAGGGGTAGGCATTAAGTCGATCGCGATCGACCGGTGGACCATCAAGGCATTTTAGGGTGACCGCCTTCTCTAAGACCTAATAATCATTCCCTCATACGAAGGTCTAGAAATACCGTATTTATTCGAATCTAAGCCGCCATCGATTCTAAGCTGCACCCCAAATACTCAAGATTTTGTGAAAATTGAAAATCTCTAAAATGGTTTATCGATATTTATTTTTACGAAATTAAAACAAATTCAAAAGGAAAACTAATATAAGAAGTGAATAATTATATTATTTTATCAGTACGAAAATTTTTAAATACATGCATGAAGCTGTAATTGCTATAAATATTCCATTCAACCCATGTTTACCCCCTTCGATTCTAAGCTGCATCTGATTTTCGGTAGCATTAACTTTGGGTAAAAAGTTTGGCTTAGATTCGAATAAATAAGGTATTTTAAAAAATATTGAGGAAAAAATTCGAATTATAAGAGAAAATTTCGTTGAATAGAAAATACACTTTGCTATTTGGAGGCTATTTTACGAAGAACATTGTAAAATGATCCTGGTTCCTGGAAAAAGTTCGCGAAATAGAGAAATTCGTAGAATAGAGGTTCGTAAAATGGAGGTCCAACTGTATTGTATACTTTCTTTTAGTTCACTACACCTACGCCAATGAGTGGACCGCAACACCTCGAAAACATTGGAAGTAGACCGTACCCCGGAAATGTCTGCCCACCCCTGCTTTAAGAAAATTTTCTTAGTTAATATTTGTTAGATATTTTACAATTTACAACTCACTCGATTAATTATTTAGAAAAATTATTCTACCATGTTAATAATAACATTTTTAGGTTTTCAAAGCAAGAAAAGAAGCATTAAAATTCGGTCTAACAGTTGATAAAAATCAAAAATGATTTCAAATTTTTGCCGCCTTGAAAATTTTGGCACCCCTAAAAATTTGCCTCTTTAGGGTTGAGTCTCACGGGTCTAAGCTTAAATCTGTCACTGTTTGGGCCACATGTATTTACCCTACCCATGGATTAAGTTAAAAAAAAAGAAAAAAGGTTACAATGTTCTATAAATTTGTTGATGAAAGCTTCCAGAAATATATTGTTGGAGAGAATATATGTATAAATTATATGAAAAAATTACTCCATTTAAAATTTTTTTTCATCATGTTTGAAAAATAATGACTCATTTTCAAAAATAAATTTAGAGTACAATTTCCATTTATACCTCTCTAAAAAAATTGTAACTGACCCTTCTCTTAAAAACGACTTAAGATACTTAAAATAAATATATAGAAGTAAATTGATTTAATTTGTTGATGCATTTTAAAGAAATAGAATCAATTATAGTTGAAAATACTCTTAACAAACTTTAGCACACTATTCTAAAGTTAATGATATTTAATTAAACTATTCTCTCAAGATCAGAAATAAAGTGATGAAAATGATTCAAATATAGAAAATGTTAAATAGTTTCTGCGAGGTCGATATAAAAATAAAACAGACACAAATGAAGTAACATTTTAAATCCTAATGGATTAAATTTTAACAATGAAAAAACAAAAGAGCAAATTTTTCTATAAAGTTAAAAAGTAATGAAACAAAGAAACTGCACTATTGAGAATAATAATACTGATTGCCGAGTTAAAAAAAACAGAGAAATCTTTTCTTCAATTAATTTTTAATTTTAAGTGATTAAGTGCTTTTCAATGTTTAGCTATTGAGACTAACAAACAATTAGTACTGATATTAAAAAAATAAAGACTGTTTTAAGATCATTTAAATGTAAATGTGTTATTAATTATGAAAATGAAGTCGTATAGAAAGTAACTATTCGTATTTTGATGATGTATTTTATAATAAATTATATGGTAGAAAAAATCTAAGAATTATATCATGGATTGTTAAGCAATTCATTTCCATTTATCTTTTTTTTATCCTTTATTTTTTATAACTTATCGTAAGCAATACTGAACATTAGAAAGTAAAATTAAAATATGGAACTTTTCTATTTATCTACCTAAATTTCCTTCTCTCTCTCTCTGCATATATATACAGGGTGTCCAGCCTTAATATGACCTAATAGCTAATTTCCGAACCGTTCTGTATAGATATGCATTTCCAATTTGAAAAATGTTTTAAAAAAGGTAAAGCATGTTTTTACGAGCTTTTCGAACCAAAAAAACCCATTTACAAAAAAATTACAAAAATTAAAACTTTATATGGTCCCCAGGTCCTATCACTTGTATTTAGGAAAAGATGCAGTGCACAAAAACAAAGTAAACACAAAAAGTTTCATTTTATTACGATAAAAACTGACCGAGTTATGCCTACCTAAAGTTGAAGCATCTGAATTGCTCAGAAAAGAGGGTCGTATATAAATTGAGTTTAGAGAACAGTAATTCACTATCTACAGAAAGAGCAAAAGAAAAACATCATAGAAATATTAAAACATCGTAGTAAACATTATAGATTGACAATTTGTATTGCTGTATGGGAAACAATAAAAGCAGGAAATACAACTTGTACCGAAAAGATTAAAACAGCTTGTTTTAACAAATAGCAGCAAAATAATACAGGAATTTCTGTTCAATTTATAGCATAATATGGAATGATGTGCCAATCATTAATCAGGGGCTTTATTATATCAGAATGACCAAATTAACTTAAATAATGGTGAAGGCACGAGACCAGGTGAATACGTCCTCCCAGTTTTATTCAAGCGTTGAACAGCACGGGCAATTTTACAATAAGATGGCCCATATGACGAGCGATTCTTTGATTTGTCCAGCCTACCTCTTTCAATCCAACGATACGATATCTTTCAAACTCTGACAGTTGATCCTAATGAGCTTGAATCCTGCGGTGAGGTATTTTTTCAGTCGTTGAAAGGTATCCTAAATCGTAATGTAATAGAAATTTTGACCATCCGGTTGAGGATCGCTCTTTACAGACACCTGCTGATTGCGCATTTCCGATGCGCTGTAGCTCCAGCTATTCATTCATTGGACACCAAATTTTAATCATTTGCATGTTCGGTACAAATGTGTTTGCATGCGAGATTTCATTACAATCGGACCACTCCTTCTTGGTGCGTTGATTTTTGTTTGTTTGTTATAGAGTGTATTTATGGAGTAAATGACTCCCGCACTCATTACGAGATATCTGGAACTATTCGACCTACACTTTTGCTGAGTAGAGATACGCTAAGAATAGGTTTTACGAAAATTTTCGAATAGGGTTAAGGGGTGTAAGGGATGATTATACTTCGTTTTAAGAGTTGAAGACCTGTCCTTTTTAAATTAACAAGTGAGAATAACAAGTAAGTTGTTTAATACAATCAAAAGTTTAATGTTAGGTCTTAGACAAATCTCTGTTTCCCTCTGCGCCCTCTCAATAATTTAAAATCAATATATAGTAATAAAACATAAAGAAACGCCCAGAGAAAGAAGGGGTGGATAATGGCGATTGTATTATATAGATGGGGAGTTACATTAATTAATTATTTTGTTTCTATGCATTAAATTTTGCCGTATGTATTAAACACAAACTGTAACGCTCCTCCACACATAAATACTTTAGATCGCCCCACTCGCACACAAACGGAAACGCATCCACACACTAGATTCAAGTGTTTAATGTTCTAGTGCAGAGGTTCCCAAACTATTTTGTCTCATAGACCCCTTGTCATGTTTTTCGGTTTGGAGTAGACCCCCTGCTTAATTAATATTGAATTTTTGAAAATTTATCAACTTAAACGTCTTTTTAACAGCTAGTACTACTACTACTTTAAATTAATTAAATTTTCAACCGTAAAAGTATAGTGATTAAAATTTAAAAAATCACATCTAATTAATTAAATTAAAAGTTAATCAATACATAAAATAACTGTTAAATAAAATAAACAAACAAATTATTTTAAAGGGGGAAATGAATTTGGCGCTACACTATGAAATTTTCAACATTTGGTATCAATATATTGTCAGGTTTATCCTTAAATCTCTTCTATTTTAGTAGTGTCCAGTTTTTTTTATCTTTCTTTTTTTGTTTAGGAGAACGGCAACTGTGCTGAAGCTCCTTCTCTGTAGGAAAAGCAATTAAAAACGTCCTCACGATATTCCATAATACGGGACAAATAACAGGTTTACATTTTTAAAGCCGAAATTGCTGATATCCATTTCTAAACTTCAAGATCTTCGTTCGTGCTTATTACGATCAGTTCCTATTGTAATGGGGCATTTTTTCTCAATGTGACCGTATGAATCCATTGCCTACTGTGGTATTACCAAAGTCAAAGCATTCTCAAACCTAGTTTCAAATCTGAATAAAAGGCATTTAAATACTGAACGCAGATTAAAACATCCTGACAGATTGTCTGTGACATACTGAGAAAATTCTGGACCTTCAGTATTATATTTCTTTGGCTAAACTCCGGAAGAAAAAGCTGTTTATGCTGTCACCTTGTAAGTGCAAATTAACCCTATTAAATTTAGTAAACAAATCTGTTAAATAGGTAAAATTTAGTTTCCACTTGATTAAATTTTCTTTTTAATTTAAATTCACGATCTAGTTTAATAAGAGACACTATCATAGACCCCCATTTACACTTCATGGACCCCCAAATTAATTTTTTGCTGATGTGGACCCCTTGTTGGTCATTATAGACCCATGGGGGTTTATATAGACCACTTTGGGAATCGCTGTTCTAGTGACTAGAATACACTGCATATACATACACACTAGAATGCACGACACATAAGTATACACCAGAACGCCCCCCACACAAATGTACACTGGAACGCAACACACACATATGATATACTAGATATTAAATACTTTATTTTTCGAATAAGCTCACTCATTAAATTAATTTTAAAAGGCATTTACAGCGCTATGTTAAGAGGAATTTTGGATAATTTTCACACACATAACATTGGAAGGCACCACACATATATACATGTTAGAACGCACCACGCAAATATACACACTGGAAGGCACTACAAGCATATACACATTAACACGCACCATTCACATATATATACTGCAGCGCACATACATATACTCTAGAACGCATCATTCACCAGTACACACTACACACTTGAACGCCCCATGCACGCATACACAGACAAATGCATACTAGGACACACATATGATCTATTTATATTATATATATTAAATTTTTTCAATACGTTTACTAATTAAGTTAATTTCAAAAGGCATTTACAATTTTATTATTAAGTCGAACTTCGAATAACTTTTGCATACATACACATTAGAAGACCCCACACATAAAAACATTAGAACGCACCCCACACGTATACACACCGGAACGCATCTCACGAAAATGCACATTTTAACTGCGCAGCTCTGCTAGATGCATATTTCATTTTTCGAATAAGTTTACTTATTAAATTAATTTTAAAAGGTATTTACAATTTTAAATTAAGATGAGCTTTGAGTACGTACTTGAATTATAAGGGTGAGTATCTATTATGAGTTTTGAATATCTATTTGTTAATATTATACATAAACAAATAGAAGCTTCCTAATATTTAACACTTGATTCAACGAATTAGGTAATGAAAAATACAATTCTGCGCCAATTACATTACTCTAAAGAATTTGCGAAAATTGAAAAATGTATTTAATAATATTTCAGCGAAATCCGAATTTTATTCTTTGAAAATGCATTTTCTGACAGCAAAAACATGGTATTTATTAGAAGAAAAAAATATTTTTGTTGTTATTCACAATTGTTTCATGAAATTTTGAGAACACTGTGCATTATGAAAGGAAAAAGAGAGAAATGTAAATAAATTTTAAAATAAGCACACTTTTCTTATGTATAAATATATGATGACAGTCTATAGCTTCATAATAAGATATATTTCCTAGTTGAAATCTCATAAAAGCTAGAAAATACATCTTAAATATTTATAAACCTTAAGAATGTATTTGCCAAGAATCTCTATTCTTTTGAGTTTAATAATTCAAGCACTGGGGAATAAAAAAAATACTTTTTAAGCATTAAAGGGATTTACTATCTTCGTACAATTTGTACAGACAACATTAATAAGTAATGTAATAAAAGTAAACGATAGGATCTTTAGATTATAAATGTGAATCGTTCTCATAAATACTGAAATAATTTCAGAATATAAATTGAAAATTAGTTTTATGTAGAATAATGTTGATATTTTATAGTGTGTGTATAGTGTGTATAATTGCTATTATATGTGTGTAAATATATGAGTTGTTGGTATAAAACAAATAATGCATTGTCAAGTTTTATTTTAATTTTTTAATTAAAAATAATCTTTGTTAATGTCTTATATTTCAGTTGCAACTAATTGAGGTATTACAGCAATTTGAAATTTAGTTTGTAGTTTCCTATATATATATGAATGTTATAGTTTAGTAGATTAGAAAATTTCATAATAATATCAAAACGTATTATATAGAATAAATGAAGTTTTTATACAAAAACGAATATATTGAAACAAATATTAAGTACCTAAAAATTATTTTTTCTCTTTTATTTATTTATTTACTGAGATTGGAAACTGCGCTGAGAGAGAGAGAAATTCTTTTCACTAGGAAAAGCACAATTAAAAACCTTCTAACGATATTCCGTAATGCGGGATATGTTGAGACAAATATCATTCAATTCGTTACCAACTAATGGCCGCTCAAGCCAAGTGAGTTAATAAACAAACAGAAATTTAATAAAATTATAGAACATATAATTTGTAAAATGATTAATTTTTAAAACGAATTTTATAATTCTATATTTATGCATTTGTAATATTAGGAATTTGTATTTTATATAAATTTACTGTATTTATATTTATATTTACAAATCTGGAAGCAATTTCTTAGTAACCATTTTCAGCTTACCAGATTGGCAACAGTCCGAATTTCGGCATCAGATTAGTTGCAATGTTTTGATGTGAGCGCAGCTAAGCCTAATGAAATAAAAAATTATTCTTCGAATTCTTTACAACAAATTTCTATACTTTAACGTTATAGAACGAAACGTTCCATAACAGATATATAACAGGTACGTCTTTTTAAATTTAAGAAATTGCTGATTTCTAAAACTAAAATTTACTTTCAGTTTCTATTCTAATGAGTACCACTTGAAATATATTTATTTGCTTTTTCAATGTGATCATGGATTGGTTGTCTACTGTGGTATTACCATAGTTTTAAAGCCTTTGCAAATCTCGTTTCAAAATCTGAATAGAACGCATTTAATGTTTAACGTAGGTTGAAATATCCTTTACCAGGTTAGATAGCCTGTGACAAATTGAGAAACTGGGAAAATTCACGGCATCCAATATTATACTTATTTAGCATAATTTTGCCAAGGAACGCTTCTATGGTGGTCCTTGTTTTAATCAAATTTATGCAGTCACCTTGAAACTGAAAATTAACTTCATGAATTTTAGTAAATAAATCTGTTAAACAGATACAATTTGGTTCTGATTAAATTTTCTTTTAAATTTAAAGTCACGACCTGGTTTAATGAGAGTTACTATCGTAGATCCCCATTTTAACCTCATGAACCCCCATTGACGTGGACCCCTTGCAAGTCGCTATAGACCACTGGGAGTCTATATATACCACTTTTGGAATCACTAATATAAACCAATTTTGCTAAATATTAGAGAACTAGTATACGTAAAATGTGGTCTAGATTTTATGTTTCTGGCATGAGAAAATTTAAAAAGAGAAGCATATATCATTAATTATTTGAAACTGCTATTTATTTATAGCTAAAAACGTAAGAAAAATTAATTGTTATTAATTAACACAAATAAAAAAAAAGACTATATGAACTATTTGTGAACATTTTTCAAAATGGCTGAAATTCATTCTTCGCCGATTTTGAAAATTCGTGATCACAAGATCAAAGTTTTTATGCCGTTGAATGTTTATTTTTTCACATTTCTTCCAGTTGCCTTCATGTCAAACTTCAAGTAGCTCCCCTGATGCTTTTCTTATCATTGCAATTACAATTGCTTCTTGGAAGAATTACTATGACCACGGTAACCTAGTGGTTAAGGTGACGGATTCTTGACAGGCGTGTCAAGAGTTCAAGCCTCGTACTGTTGAAGACACATCGTGCCGAGGGGGCCGAGGCAATTTTAATATGGCGAGACCCAAGGGTCCTCCCGTTGGTGTGGTATGGAAGTTAGGAGAGGGGGTGACAGCTCAGGTGTCGTCCTCATCATTTCACCAGGTTTCCAAATTAGGAAGTCCGTTTTGATGCAGGGGCCACTCAGAACTAGTTACAGCAGTGCTATTTAGAGATGAGTGCTAAGAACGGGGTGTGCTTAAATCGATTCCCAAGGAAGTTTTGAGGGATTAAGGGGGCCTTATACATAATAAAAAATCCCCGTTTTGAACTATTTAACCTACATATTTCAAATTTGGTAACCATGTATCTTTTGTTTAGGGAGAGAGGTTAATAATAATAATTTTTTTCCGAAATTGCAGGTGTATGAACGACAAATTTTCCTTTTTTTAAACTCTGTACGCGACTCTACTAATTCCTTGGGGATTCTTCTGGGGAAAAAGTTGTTATTTCAACCAACTTTCGCCGAAGAAGAAAGCGTGATTAGCAAATGAAATATATTATATAAATTCTGTATTCGCGAGTTTGGGGAATTAGCAAGTGAATTAGCAAGTTAGCTGGCGAGTTAGTTGATTAGTTGAAAAGTGAAGGATTAAGTACAATTGGAGCTTGGAAGGCACCAAAAGATCGGGAACGATCCGAGGAAGCCGTTTTGCCTATTTTTATTCCGATATTGCAATTAGTTAAAAAGATATTAATTAAAAACCTTAAAACGCGTAATTGTTTTACTCCTGCGGGTTGTTTACTTGGCAGAACTTCCATTCCGTTTCGGCCGAGCGATGATCCGACGTTTTCCCCCATATTAAAATTGCCATCCAATTTTTGGTGTTAAAATCAGACAAAAAATAATTACAGAATCGGAAAGATCATTTATTTCGCCACGATACGGTATAACTCTTTTTGTAAAATAATGATATTTTCTATTTTTTAAGAATTTTTTAAAAAAGGGTTAGAACTGATGCGTTTTTATGAAAATTATTTCTAAATCGTTGCGTATGAATTTGTTTTCATGTTATTATAACGATATTCTACACTAATTAACTTCAAGCCTTTCTCTTTTAGATCCATTCATTTAAAAATTAAATGACCAAAATTTTTTTTCCTGCGGTTTTTTAAAAATTAGTCCAAAGTTTTACTCAACATTTAATAACTTCGTCATTTATTAAAATTATCGTACGAAACTTTTTTTGCGTCTGTACAATAATGTTATCCAACTTTTGTGCGAAGATTGACAAAATTGCTTAAAAATTACGGATTAAAATTTTTTTTTTGTGATGTTCGTAAGAAACTGTTTTTGCGAGAACTAATTTAAACAGTATTTATTGTACATTTTTTATTTCAAAGTAGTTTATTTTTGCAATGAATTTGTGAAGTTTGAAAGCATTAACTTAAAAATTATGCCCTGAATATAAAAAAATTAATAAAAAATACACGATTTTACATTTAGCCAAACCTTGGCGTCGAAAATAGTTTTGCGCCAAAGACCTTTGAACTGTTTCACCGTCGACCGCATCTAACTCTAGGGTTACACTAAAAAGTTCTGTCTTAAACAGGGGGAAATCAGTAAATTCGGCGAGTAAAAAAAAAAAAAAAATGCGAGTGAAAAAGTTATTTTTGCTTCAATTTTCGTCATTTTTTCTTTAGATAATTTTCAAAATTAAATCATTATAGATGTTAGATTAAGATGACAAAATGTATTCAATACATTGCTGAGACTCATTTAAAATATTTATCAGTATCAAAATTTTTGTTTTCTTTCATAAAACTTATAGTTTATTTTAGAATAAGGCCTAATGCATATAACGTTTTTTGACATATAATTTCATAATAAAAACCAAAATTTGCCCATTTTGAAATTTTTTTTGGAATTATTCAGTTAAATAAGCCTAATTTCCTTAGAAAAAAATAACAGTTTATGTTCACATTATATATTCCTTATTATTAATTTCGTGTTCTTAATATGTCAAAAATCAATAAATTTTTTGCAATACATTTAAATGTAATCATCAATCGAAATTTTTCAATCGTTATGTGAATATCCCCTCTTCAATAAAAAATTACTTTCAATTTTTACCTTCCATTCAGCATTAGGGCCTATTTTCACTTTCTGCGACGGGTCTCCGTGGTCTAGTCGATAGCACGGCCAGATCATAGCATATTGCAGCATGACGGAGTGATATCGTGTAGTTCTGGGTTCGAATCTAGTGAACTCGATTTTTTCATTTCTGCTTATTTTTCTCACGTAAATTAATTTTACTGATAAATACTTATTTTAACATGATCCTCTGTTATTTTAATGCACTTTTCATATATATATATGCCTTCAAAAAGGTTTTTTTCTGAATTTTATTCATTCAAAGTATAATTTCTCTCTTTTTCAACAATTCCTAACGAGAAGCTTTCATTTCTGTTTATTTTTCCCACGTAAATTTTCAGTGCTGCCATTATTTAAGCAAACGGAATGTCACAATTAATTGCTAAATGAACATTTTTAATCAATTTTAATGTAAAAATATTAATAAGTTATAGTTTTGTATTTTATAAATATCGATGAATTTAAAAGAAAATGAATTTTAAAAAGTTCATTGATCATTTAGAACCAGTGATTAAAAAAATAAAATGCCGAAAACCATCTTTTTTTTAAGAATTTAAAAAAAAAAAAGCTTTTTTTTACAAAACAAATATATTTTGCATATTTTATAATTTTTTCTAAAATGAATCAATATCGTTACTTTTAAATAAAAATTATTTTTAAAACTTTTAGAAACAGTGATTTTAAAAAAAAGCCAAAAACTTTTTTGAACAAATTTTAATAAAATACTCAAAATACTTAAATCAATCACTTGATAACTTCTTCTTTTATAGAGGTAATTGCTTGAAACTTTTTTCCTCTGTGTCGAACATTTAAAAAAATCCTCACAATTTTACTTCAAGAATTAAAATAGTAGTGAAATTTTTTAATTTGAAAAATTTATACTTTTCTGTCTTTTTTCAGCATACAACTATTTTTAAAAAGGCTACAGTTTTCGTTTCCGGGGAATAAAAAAATTGCAACGAAAGAATTGGAAAGTGAGTGGGTGATTTTTAAATTCGCACAGTTTGCCTATTCGAGGGTTTTTGGTGACGGAAGTCGAAATTTTCAACCATGCTCATGTGACGAGGACGACACATGAGCTTTCACCCATCTTTCCTAATTACCACACCACACCAACGCAAGAACAAATTTCAAAAAAGGAAGTTTTTATGACATAGTTAAAGAAATCACTCACATCGCGCGCACACACACACACACACACGCACACACGCACGCACGCACGCACACACACACACACACAGACACACACACACACACACACACAAGTGCTATAGACCTGAGGGAAACACGAAATTTCCATGGGGATGAAGTTATTCCCTCGGTAAAAGCCCGTGCAACGCCGGGCTATGCGGAGAGGAAAGAAACAAAGAAATCAAAGTAATTTTGAAAATTAATATTGAAAGTGCTGAATTTGTGAAGAGAAGGGAAAATGTTAAGCGACAAAGCCATGACACGCACTCACGGGTCATGCACTCACATCGTACGTGTCAAACCCAAACAAAAGTGTTGGCGTCAGAAAGAAAGGAGGAAATTAACATGGGGATTAAGTTATACCCTCGGTATAAGCCCGTGCAACGCCGGGCCATGAAAGCTAGTCAATGAAATTTTCTAACAGAGGATCAATCGACGAAGATTTAATCCAGATAAAAATCGCCTTCCAGGTTCAAGTGGAGGAATCATTTTCATAAAAGTACAGGAATTGTGATCCTTATATAAATGAAAGTTAGCTTATTAGCTGGCAACGCGTAGTTTGTATTGAGCGTGTTTAAGCTATCGTGGAATCAGTTGAGGGACCGTATTATTATCCCCAGGCTCTTGAGTCTCACATCCGCGCTCTACTATCTGATCAGTTATCTTAATTAGATTGTTATTGTGTCCAAATGATATGTTGGTGTCAATAAATTAATTAGAATGAAGCATGTCTAGTGATTATTCAGTTTTTCCAACACACCTAGCCAAGTCTGCGGGTAGACAAAGGGTTTCAGATGGAAGCAGGAACCGTCCGGCATTATAACTGTATATATGTAACACTTATATAGAAAAATTCTAAGCAAAAATAAGCTGTTAATAATTTCTTATCTAATAGAAATACGTAAATATTTTCATTATTTATAACCTTAGGCATTCTTCATTCTCATTATTATTTCTATCAATAAAATCAGTCTTTGGATTGACCGAAAACAAGACGAATTGGGGACATAATTTCATCATTAACTAAGGTAACATAAAAGCCAGGGGTAAGCAAAATTTTTAGAAATATTAAAATAAAGAAAACGATGCGTACTTTTAATAATGAAATGCAAATCAATACTGATTGAAATTTGAAAACTTATCACGCATGGTAAAACTTTCAGAATGAAGAGCAAACATTATTTAAAAGGAAATAGATAATTTTCTTTTTTTTTTTATGATTTTTAATTAGTTCTTATCGAAAACAAGCTACGCTATATTTAAATTTTTATTTGTGTATACTTCTGCACTATATGAGTTAATTATAGTATTGAACTACTCAATATTTGTTTTGTAATTGTATTTTTTCTTTTTACATCAAACTTTTTTTATGATTTTCTAATTACTTTTCATCGAAAATAAGCTACGTTATATTTATATTTTTATTTACCGTCAAACCGGCGTAGAACGCGCTCCTATATTTTCCAGCTGCAATTTTTAATTTTTAAGTATATTCACCGTATAACGCGCACCTCCACTTTTTAGGATAAAACCTGAAATGTTGTGATCAATGCTTTTATGTTTTGATGCCGTTTTTCGAGGTATTATTTTTTTCAAGCTTAAGAAAAAAAATAATATAGTTCTAGAGTTACAACCCTTTAAGTTCATTAAGAATGCAATTTCTTTCAAAATACAGACTTTCGATCTATGCAGAGGCCTAATTTCTTCTATACTTGTCCTTTCTTTACTTTTAAAGCTCTCATTTTTATACCCTGCTTAAAACGTGCATTAAATTTCGATCATACTCTTTGTGTTAAAAGTGCGCGTTATACGCTGGATTTTACGGTATTTACTTTACTGCACTGTATGAATTAATTATAGTTACTGAACTACTCAATATTTGTTTTGTAATACAGTAGAATGTCATTTATCCGAACGTTTATTATCCGGATCGTCAAATATCCGAACCAAAGTCCGGATACGTTTTCGAACAATGCAATGCTCAACGTTTGTTTCCTGTGAGTCCAAAAGTGAAGGGAAATCCCAAGGTGAGGGATATTTGGGGTATTTCAGCTGTGTGATTTGGTAAACATCTGCACGAAATATAAGGTCAGTTTGTTTCTAAGTGATTGGTTGTATGCGTGCTCTTTTGTTGGGTTTTGTTGATGTAGAAACCTGGATGGCATGCGATGCAGAAGACTGTGTATTTCAAATGCTAAATAATGACGAGATAGTGACTTCCGTGCAAGAAGAATCCGATCCTGTCGACAATGAAGAGGATCAAGACGAGGAGAACAACAACGAAAGTAGCAAGAGTCCATCAAATACTGACGCGTTTCCTGAGTTAGAGACAGCTATGGAGTGGTACGAACAACAATCAGAGCGATGTCCTACTCAACTACTGCTGCTGAAGAGAATCAGGAACCTTGCATTGAAAAAACGAGTGTACAACGGTACAGCGAAAAATAAGTGATTATTTTCCACAAACAAGGTAAAATTGCGACATTTTGCATCTATTTTGCTTTTTCTTCAAGCACGTTTCCCGCATGTGATGATTTTCAATATTTGTATAGTGTCCAGTATCATATACTGCATGGATCGCATTCCTTTTTTGGTTATCGGAACAATCACGTATCCGAACGGTGTCCGGTCTCAATTGATTCGGATAAACAAATTCTACTGTATTTCTATTTTCATTAAACTATTTTTTTTTTTATTTGCGCTTAAGATTACACTTTGGCATTTTACTGGCTTAAAAAAGCTGTCTTAGAGAATTATTCGTTTTAATATATTGTTGCGTGTTTATTTCTTCATGTCAAATATTAGTGAAAATACACATAGATCATCTCAATTTCTTAAGATTACATTTTTTTATGAGTGGGAGTATTACAAAAAATATGAAAGTTCTACAACAGAAAATCATTACTCAAATATCGTACTACTTATCGATCAATAAATGATTCAAGTGACCATTCTGCGAATTTTCCTTTTCATTCTACATTCGATTTTTACATATTTTACAATGTAATAAGTAAAAAATAACCAAAATAAAAATATTGAAGTTAGAGTATAATTCTTGTTAAATATCGTTGCTTAATATCGTTCGAATTATTTTTTATTTATTTGTTATAAGTATTCAATTTTCTTTCTTATTAGAAATTAATAAGAGTGAAAACTAGTATTACAATATCATATTCTAAATTTGTGTCACCTTTAGAAATAAAAAAAATTATTCAAGTCCCACACACACAAAAAAATTGATTATTAGAAATAATATACCTAAGCACAACGTATTATTTACAGGATACTTTGTGAGCAAGAGTAGAATATTTCATTACAATAAATATATTTGCACAATACCTAATTCTAGATAGCTAAATATTTGTATTGATATGAATTTTTCACTTTTAACCCCTCAAACAACATTTCGTTGAATTTTCGATATTAATCCATTTATTCACAAGTCTTGGACCAGAATGTTTTTACTGTCTTCTTTAATAAAACATTATATAATAGTTAATGAAAATGAAGCTTTTAGTTTCACGCCAAAATTTATTTTGTCGTAATGATATTGAATTTCTCTTCTTTACCCGTTTTAGAATTTTCCATTATTATTTCGTATATTGTTCCACACCCACCCCACATGAAAATGTATACTATAACATTATAAAATGAAACATTACACATCATGAAATTAAAAAATAAGTTTTTTTTTATGACTGTGTTATGCATTTCAGCAGAACTGTTAATGTGTTTTATTGTGCACAGTTTGCTTGTTTAGAAAGAAAAAAAAAACTTTAGATTTCTCCCCAAGTTTTAATTTTTCAACTCGTACTCTTCAAAAGTTTAAAATATTTTCTTTCCATTAAAATGAATTTTATAGCAATATGTCTGATAATTTTAAAGTCATAACCATTTCAAATTACTAAATTATATGTACTCGGAGTTTTGTATCAAAAAAGAATACATTACAAGTTACAAGTCTGCAAGTCACAAGTTACAATCTACAAGTTATAATAAGTAATACGCCCACGCACACACACAGAGAGAGAAACAAAGAAAATGTGAAATGAATTACATATATTAAATGAGAGAAATGTTGACATTGTTTGGGTTACATTGTTAGTGCTTTTGACATCGTTATGGTTCTGTATTCAATAGTTGTATTGAATATAGAAATTTATTATTTGTAATCCTAGCAACGTCAACATTTCTTTTAATGGGACTTTATGTATGCTTTTTGATTACAAAATAATTTTTATAGAATTAATAATTGAAAATAATTAAAAATTTATTGGTTTACTTTGATTATTGCTTATGAAATTTATATTCAAAGCCTTTTTTGTTGAAAAGTAAGAGAAAAATACTTGTATTCCAGCGGTTTTTGTAAATTTCATATTATACATAACTTTAAAAAAAAATAATACTCTTAAAATAAAAGTACATAGAATTTAATTTATGATAGAACTATTTAAAAAAATAACTTGAGACACTGGACAAAGAGTAAAAAATATAGATTAAACTGAAAAATAATTTTTTTGTTGAAATTCTTCACTTTTTCAAACCATTTTGACACAATTACAGATTCTTAATGCATCTGAGGCATCACCTCATCCACCCCCATCACGAAAATATTTCCAAATCAAGATTTTTTCATCAATTTTTAACCATATTGTACAATTGTAATTTTATTCATATCAAAGTAATTCTTTCTTTTTATTAATTAATAATGGTAATTTTTGAAATTTTGAATGTTATTTATTAAAAAAGAGCAATTTTGAAGAGTTTTAACGCCATCTAACATGCCATGAAATGAGATGGAGGTTCGGGAAAACTAAGTACTCCTACCACACCTAACTACCAAACTTCTAACAGTAGCCTGTGCCTGGATTACTCATTAGGCGGAATAGGCAATTGCCTATGGACCTCTTGTTTTTTAGGGGCCGCAAGTTCTGTTTTCTAATAATTCTCCAAAAACATCGGGTGAAGTCTGTGATGTTAAGAGCGCAAGTCTGCAACGTAAACATCATCTTGTATCCAATTTGCACCTACTGAGGAGAAGTTGCTCCATAGACTTCGTCCAGAATCCGAATGGTCGATTGCATACAGAGTATCAAACACCTTAGCAGGTTATATTTAGCTTCAAAAACTTGCTGCAATCAACATTTCCCAGTGTTATGACAGCATTAAAATGTACAGGTGTCTTATGATAACAAATGCTTCTAGGGTGTGAATGAAGCTTTTCAAAGCTAAAGATGCTGAAAAACTGTTATCGATTTTCAATACCACAAGAAAGACTGAACTCACTTGCTATTAGGGCCATTGCATACGATGTCTTGCAGAACATGGAATTCCAAGATGCTCTAAAAGAATTGACGGCCAAAAAATTTAGAAAACCAAATACTTAGTTATTTTTTATTGCAACAGTTAGTTTTTTAATTAAAGATTCTGTAACATTCCAAACCTACTCTCGGACCTAGCTAAAGGGGCGGGAGGAAATAAAAGACGACTCGACATAATAATTTTGACTATTTATTCAGCACGCTATGTGATAGCGGTTGGTTCCTGCTTACATATGAACCCCTTTGTCTACCTGCAAACCCCACTAGGTGTGTGGCAGAAACTGAATGATCAACAGACATGATTTCAATCTAATTAATTTATTGTTTCCAAATATCAATCAGGCCGCCCATCCGGTATAGTGGTCAGTGAAGCTGACTGCGGTGCCGCAGGGACTGGGTTCGAATCCCGGAGAAGGCATGGATGTTTGTGTTGTAATCCTTTCTTCTGTCTGTGTTGTTTACCCCCGTGTTATACATTGCGTGGTGCACGGGGTTTATAAATGTAAAAAAAAAAAAAAAACATATCAATCAGACACAATAACAATCTAATTAAAGTAGGTGATTAAATAGTAGAGCGTGGAGGTGAGATTCTGTAACACAGGGATACTACTACAGATCCTCAACTGAATCTAAGACAGCTTAAATACGCTCAAATATAACTACGTTACACACTAATAAGCGAACTAATTAATCAAGCTCACGATACCTGTACTTTCTATGTATCGGATCCTACACTGGAAACTTGCAGGTGATCTTTATCGGGCTTGAACAATGTCGTTGGATCTACGCTCTGTAATCTTTTTCCTGGACAACTCCAAGACCTCTTACTAATCCCTCTATCTTTCAATCTTCAACTAACAACTAACTCCCAGACTCTATGTTAACTCCTACTTGCCAACTCCAACGTGCCAACCCACAAACTCGCGAAAACAGAATTTGTATAATATACTTCATTTACATAATCACGCTTTCTTCGTCGGCAAAGGTTGGTTTAATTAATTTATTTTCCCCCAGAAGAGTCCATAAAGTGTTAATAAAGTCGCAGATAGAACCGTCACAACTAGTTTTCACAGACACAATTCAATTAATTAAATAAGATGAGAGTTTCCCAGAAAGAGCAGGGAGGATTTTGCTACGAAAGGTGCGAATTCTGAGAAGACTTTTATTAAATTGATCCACCATTTATGGATCAATCCACTACTCTAATATTTGATTTACAATGTAGCTATGTGACCAGCTGTCACTTAAATATCTAACAATTTTAAGCCCGATACGCGCTATCGATATAATTAATACCTGATCGGTAGATATCTATCCTTATCGACAGCTTCACTGGTATTTCAATCTACAGGCAACTCCATCTATTCATCTGTTCTCCCCTCTCTTACTTACTAGCTTAAAAACCTATACTATTGTAGTGACTTGAATCAGCTTATCAAAACAATTTATTAAAGAGAAAATTACCTTGATATTCTTGCAATCGTTCCGCGATTGGGATCCCAGTTTTATAGTCTCTTTCACTGTAAAGTCCAGCGCATCTAAAACATACTCATTATCAAGAGAATCGCGTGAAGTCGACACCTTTTTATCTACAATAGGGGCCACAGTCCTTTTGGCTTTCGCTGTTCGACTTCAATCGCGGGTGCAAATGCAGTTTGTTGCTCGGTCTATACGCTAGAGAGGCCTCTGACGGTTCCCCCTACCCGCAAATTCTCACGGCGTGCCTTTTAAAGCCTAGGTTTCTCCTCGTCCTTCTTTCTGCTCTTCTTAGATCCCTTGTCCATCGGCTGCTCAAAGCGTGGGATCCTTTCCGGAGCATAATGTGGGCTCTCCTCCCCAGATACGCTGTCGTCCGAGATGCGTGGGAAACAGAAATCTACTCAGGTCGGGGCCTATGTCCACTCTCGGATTCTAAGGGATGGCCGTGGTAACAGTGGCTAGAATTCTTGCCCACCCATTTAGGCCACTTTTCCCCAGCAATTAGGGAAATGAAAGCGAGTACATCACACTATATATAACTGACCTAATCTGCATATCACGGTTTCTTCTTCCAAAAGGGTTAATTGTGATTGATATCCCAAAGATTTCCCAAGAGTGTTAGTAGAAGGATGTGTATAGATCCGTCACAATTCTAATAAACAAATATTGTTTATTTAAATTTTTTTAATTTACTGATAATTTGTTATTTTATTTGTGCAATGAAATACATTGCCAAAATTTTGTGTAATAAAGTTATTAGGCTACAGGGTCCCGAGAATTCAATTGCCAAGGGGGTTTCCATGTCGTAAATACGACACTAACAGTATCCCTCGTGTTATTTTATAGTGAGATGTTAATAAATACTCTCTCATCCCATAATTCTCGATGGGATTAATTAGATTTGCTTTTTTTAAAAAAAAAATCCTTCTCGATATAATACCATTTATTTCTTCTCTCCAGACAATTGCTAGGAAAACAAGAAACAAAACAAATAATTTTCTTAAGCACCAATTAAAAAAGATGGTTGAATGAAAAAAAGAATAAACACACGAAACAAAAATTAGTTCTTAAGATCATTCTTTATTCACCACCAGGCCGTGTAATAGCAGAAAATCCCTGAATTTGTTCAACTTAATTTAATCCTGCTTATGCTTAAATCGAATACACATCATGTCTTTTCTTTCTTCTTTCTCCTTTCTTTTTTATTATAATACGAAGCGAGACCGTGCAAACTTTATCGACATCGTTAGGAACAATTTTTTCCCTATTTTACTTTTACTTTTTTTTATTCTTCCCATCTTTCCTGTTTCCTTTTCCTTACAGGAAAAGGTCAAAAGTTAAACGACGTGTTCGCAGATTCTTCAAAGCAGAATTCTGTATGGTTAAAGCACCACTATTTACGGATGGGGAAAAAGAGGAAAAACGGGACAAAAACGTTGCCCTAAACACAATTATCCTCAGTCGCAGAGCAACTTGCAGCAACAAATTGACGTCACTTAAGGAGGAAAGCTTATGTAATTTATTTGGGTTCCAAGGAATATGGCAATGGAAATGCTTTTGTATGGTTTTTCTCGTGGGGAAGAAAAAGAGTATTCCCAGGGAATTGTGTAAAAGAAAGGATCTTGCAGGGGAAAAGAGGGAAATTTCTAGCAGAAAATAAGTTCTTTCGTAAGAGATGTACTACGGTACGAAATTAGGGCATTAGCTTTCCTTAAATCCGTGACAAAGTAGCCGTAGAACATAAGTTCTCTTAACAATTTCCAACACAATTACAATTTATAAAGGTTTCTCAATGACGAAGAATAGTCTTTCTTTCAGTTACATGTAAAAAAATTTTTGGTCAGAATTTTTAACAAACAAAATAAAATTTATTCCTAAGAGTTATTTTTATTTTATAAATAGTATCCTTCATTTTATTTTTGAAAATTTACTTGCATGAGGGAACCAGGACATCCTACACATTCAAAAAATAGATTTTTCAATTTTAGTATTAAAAAAACCACTGTATATTTTTCTAAATCTGAAAATGTATAATGCTTATATGTTCGTTGATAAAATAACCTTTAAATATGAAAAAAAAGTATTAGAAAACAAACATCTTTGTAAACAAACGTTTACAAAGATGTTTAGTTTTTTTACTGCTTCTTCAAAGCATAATTTTTTTGCTTTTAGGTACATTAAAAAAAACCATTGCACTATATGGTTCCAAATTTCTTATACTTCTATTAAAGATACCTGTGCATATAGTGAACTTATTTGTTTTTAGTCGAAGTAGTACATAGTTTTTTAAAATATAGTTTTTTGTACGAAATAGAGAAAAAAAATAATAACTTCCAAAATTACAAAGTTTTATGATTTTTTTAAAGAAAATATCTTAACATTTTACTGAAAAATAGGTTACAAAAATAATTACATATTTAAGTGATACTTTTTTAGAAAATGGTACCTAAACATAACCATGTATTATTAAATCTCAAAATTTATGTCCAACTTAAATTAAACAGGACATTTTTTTAACTAAAAAATTATTTTTGTTTCTACAGAATGATTAAAATATCTGTATTAAGGGAAAAAAATCTAAGCTGTACTGGAAATTTTAAAGATGCCTCATAAGCAAAGAGTCTTAGTTTTGGCATTTTACTCTTTTGAGCATGCCCTGGAACCCTTAATATATAGACAATTGCATATAATACATATTTAGGCTGCATTTATCTGCAGTTAATGTTATTTACAAGTATATAATGTAAAAATAAATTTAAAAATATAATAAAGAATTAAGCGCTTAATACCTATCGATAGATATACGAGGGTTGTTTTTTAAGTAAGGTCCGTTTGTTTTTTCAAAAAAGAACAACAATATTTTGTTTCAAAAAACCTTAATTTTAGGATTTGTGATGTGCCCGCTTTCCTTTCCCTAATTGCTGGGGAAAAGTGGCCTAAATGGGTGGTCAAGAATTCTGACCTCTGTTCCCACGACCATTCCTTAGAATCCGGGAGTGGACATATTCCCCGGCCTGTGTGGAATTTCCGTTTCTCACGCATCCCAGACGACGGCGTGTCTGAAGGAGGACAGCCGACATTATACGTCGGAAATTTCCCACGCTTTGAGGAGCCGATGGACAAGGAATAAAGAAGTGCCGAAAAGAAGAACCAAGAGCAACCTAGGCTTTAAAAGGCAAGGCGTGAGAATTTGCGGGAGAGAACCGTTCAGAGGCCTCTCTAGCGATATACAGTAAGAAACGTACTGCATTTGCTCCCACGCTAGAATTGACGAGCGAAGCCGAAGGACTTTGGCCCCTATTACCGATACAGAGAGAGAACCATTCAGAGGCCTCTCTAGCGATACACAGCGAGAAACCCACTGCGTTGGCACCCACGATTAAAGTCGAACTGCGAAGCCGAAGGATTGTGGCCTCTATTACCGATAAAAAGGTGTCAACTTAACGGGATTCTCATTATAAGGTGGATGTTTGAGATGAACTGTTCTTTACTGTAAAAGAGACTAACTGTGATCCCAATATCGGAACAACTGTAAAAGTATTCCAGTTAATTTTCTCTGTAATAAATTGTTTTGATAAGCTGATTCAAGTCCTTACAGATTGTACATAGTTTTCTGTATTTTTCTACATAGTTGTCGAATTTATTAATGCATTTGTCATACTTTAGAACTAAGTTTTGAAAAACCTCTTCAAAGAAGTCTGCCGCCTGGTCGGACAGACAAGAGTTGTATAATATTTCATAAAAAATTTTTTTAAGTAATTATGCAGTGTCTTGATGATCCAGAAACCCAGTGATTCTCTTAACTTGAGAAACATTAGTAAAACCTATTTAATAATAATAATAAAAAAAGACTTAAAATATATAACATATATGGAGCCACAAATTTTAAATATTAAAAATATCGAATTTTCGAATCATTCCGTGAAAGTTATTATTGCGAAAGTATTGAAATACTACAAAAAATAGTTGAGATTGTAATGAAAATTATGTGTTTTCCTTGTTAGGTTTTATTTAATATTATGTCATCAACGCCCTAAATATAAGCAAAATTTCTTTTATAAACCTGAAATAAAGCCAGTTATTTATTTTAATAGTCTATCAAAAGAAAGGGGCATTCCAGCCTTACAAAAGATGCCCAGTATAGGAAATCCATTCAGTTTATTTTTGAGGAAAAACTATGATGTAATTTATCTCATTTCAATAGCATGAACAATTTTGATAAAAGTTCAGAATAGTTATAGCATCTTAATCGTTTTTGAAAGACATTCACTAATAGTTTTGCGTTTCTTAATAAATTCATAAAAAATACACATCACTACTAGATGGTATACCCGTTCTTTGCACGGGGGAATTGAAAAATTATACAATACAGATTAAAGGATAAAGAAGTTTTTAATGAGTTAATTTTACGTGAATTGAAAATTAAACGAAAAACATCTTTTTGCATATCTCAGCTGAATAAAAAAAACCCTATTTGTTAGATTTTAAGTCTGTAGATCTAATAGTTGATAAAAAGGATTTTTTATTTATTTATAAGGCCCCGTAACTCTCTTGTGGGTCGATTTTTAAAAACCCATTCCTAAACTGATCTCTGCTAGACAAAAGTAACCCATTGTTACAAATTTTATGTAATAAACACTTAAAATAGTGTAAATAATTGATATCTGGTTGCACTATACGTTAATATTACTTTCTGTAGTATTTATTTTGTGTTAAAGTTGCAATATTGGCAAGCAACGCCGCTTTTTATATTATAAAGGCGATGCAATGGAAAAAGCGAAACGTTGTCGATGGAGCCAAGTTGGAAACCTTTTTGGCAACCATATTGGCCACTTGGCGATTGATTGAACGGTGTAGAAGTTGATATGCTGTAGCGTTACTTGGTGGGGAGCTGCAACAAAGTGGATAGTACAAAAACCTTCTCCCCCCAAAAGATAAATATACGTGTCAATTTTCATCGGTTGAATGGTGTTGTAGTGAAGTGAAGTCATATATACAAACATCCATTTATAAAAAAAAAAATATGTACGAAGTACAAAAGCATAATGAAGTGTTTATAAATTTGTATTAATAATTAACAAGCCATTTTTTCATTTCTATTCGAGAGGAGTTGAGGCACGTTAAATCTGTCGTGTCTCAAAGTCCCCCTGAGTGTTCGGTGTGGAAGTATGGAGAGGGAGTGTCAACTTAGGTCTTATCCTCGTCAACTGACCATGGTTCAAAATTACGAGGTCCGTCCCAATAGCTCTCGTAGTAGACCTCAAAGTTTCGAGTAAAATACCTACTACCAAACAAACGATCAGTGCTATATATAACAAATACTACCAATTTCTTGGGAAAAAATTGGTAACTTTCTTATAATAAATTGATAACTAGTATCGAAAAATATACTCCTGATCTTTATTTCCACAGACCCTGATCAATCCTAATTGATCTTGCTTTTCTTTAATTCCTAAATATGTTATCTTTTATTGAATTATATATCTTTTACTTTTAATCTTAAATTCTCTCTATTTTTGCCGTTGGATTTGCTTCAGCTCTTAATTACTCAATGATTGGTTGAGCTTTCACCAAAATTTAAATGCAAAAATAGCTAACCTCTCTGGTCAGTTAATCAAAGGAGTTCTTTTCGATACCAAATCATTTTAACTTCTTACATCTAAAAATTTTCCCTCTTTAACTCTGACTCCTTTGCCACAACCGGATTAGCTAAACATCTCCTCGAAGTCGTACTTTTTAAAATGTTTCAAATACTTGGGAATTTTTTAAATGTATTGCTGACTATATGTGATAAAATAAAATAATTACATTTTTCTAGAGTTTTACATTTGCATATAAAAAAAATACTGCACTTTTCTTAGACATTCAAGTATAAAATACAACTTCAAACATATTCAGTAAAAATGAGTAACAACTTTAAAAAAAAACACCCTATTATATAAACAGACTACAAATTCTCAAATCCAGTGTTTCGAAGACGAAATTCCCCATAAATGGTGATTAAGGACATATTCTCAATGCCATACCATTAACTGCGAAACAAATTCCCTGATCTAACTCTCTTATTTTTAAATATCTCTTTCTAAGTATCTAAGGACGTATCCATCAAGGACTGTCAGAACAGTGTGCCAAGAGAATACTATCAAGGAAATGTTTGCGCCATTTTCTAGTGACTCAACTGGAATATACCCTGGCGATGGAAATTAGAAGCCGTAAATAGCAGATCCTTATGTGCTGATAACAGTTTTATCAGCTTCGGATCGTTTGGATTGTCCGTCCCAGCTGGTGGCTAGAAAAGGAAGCTATGCCCCGAGGCAAGAGACATGGCAATTTGTTTAAGAGAAGGTCTCTTCCCGGATTGGTGGGGATGGGGAGGATTGAGAAGCACCTGCGTCCACTCTCACACTATTCGAACATTTTGATTGTAGCGAAAAAATGGGATGGGTACGTGAACTAACAACAAATCGACTAAGGAAGTAGTTTTTGCTCTTTTTAAAAATTATTGTATGAGCGATAAATATTATTGATCTTAGCTAGGAGTATATTTTAAAGGATTGTAACCTACTTTGTATTTTTTAGGTGTTTGTAAAATGCGGATACATACTTATTTGAATTAAAAAATAAAGAGAACATTGATGTTTTATCATGTTTTGAACTGTGATTTAACAGACAAAAAAAGAATAAATGATTTGTTTTGTATGTAGTATCACTTGAATTAGAATACACTCATGAAATTTTTTTAAGAATATTTAATGCAGTAAAATTTATTTAAAAGCCAATTTTGGGCAAAAAATGAAAGAAGAATGGCATATTTTCAAAACATTCTTCTATTATGAATGTTGGAAATAAACCTTCAACCTGCTTTTACCTCAATTTTCTATCTCACCTGGAATTACCTGGATCGCGAAGCTATTTAATCGTACCGCATCTAATTTACGTAAACCTTTGAGTAAATTTCTTTTCTCTTATGACATCATTTCTTCCCTTAATATATAAATGTATGTGATCTGTGTTTATTCAAGAAATTGAGGGATTCTTATTATGACTATTTCTTTAAACATTATCATGATTGAATGTTGGATGAATAATTGTTTGGGAATTTAAGTGTTTGTTTTAATGTTAATAAATTTAATGTATAAAATTTTCTGACTTTGATTCAATGGTTCTTGAGTCTCACTGCGTATAAATAATCGGGGGTTAATATCATTTAATGACAAAAAGGCGAGGGGGGGGACACTCACCTCTGCACTGCTAGTAGTAACGACTTTATCATTATGATCTGTTACATTATCATTAAAAAAGTATTATTATGAGCCTTAACCCAGAACATATTACAGAATTTGCGGTAAATAGAGAGTTTATTCCTTATTAAATTAAGATAGGCAGATTTATTGCTAGGATTTTTAAGGAAAAGAATGGATGATAAACTATTAGAATAAATATTAACATTTTTAGCAACGGCCCATAGGAAGAATCCGATTACAGATACCTCAGCATGGAAAAAAGTAGTGTAATTTTTTAATTTGAAAGTATAGGTCCCATAAAGGGGCCCTCGATAAAAAATGCCCACCATTAACCCAGTCTCAGTCCTCTTTTTGGATCCGTCGGTGTACACCTACCACTAATTAATCCCCTGCTATTGATTAAAATTAATAATTCTATTAAGAACTTTCACTGAGTGGAGAGAAATAAAATTTCCAATGGAATGACAACCAACAATATTATTAAATTCAGGTTTTCGAAGTTTCCAGATTTGGTATTTAAGAAAAGCTTTATTAACAGAACGGTAAATTGAGGAAAGTAGCAGATATGATTTGTGAGGTGTTTGTGGGTGAGATTTTAAATCCCTTCGTGATTTTCAAATGATAAATTCTTTGAATAGCGTTAAGTTTATGGATATGGTGAGATGTGAGCGAGCCACCCTAGATTCAATTACCATAGATTATGAGGGCTTCAATCAAAGTAAAGTATCCCTATTGGCAACGGACCTAGTAATTCTAAGTCACGGTCAAGTGACGTGGACGACGCCTGAGTTGGCATCCTCTCTCCTAACTTCCATACCCCGCTAACAGGAGAGCTGTGAATATCAACAGATTTAACGAGCATCAAATTATTCGAGTGAATCGTAGGCTTAAATCTTAACAGCACATAATATTTTAGAGCGGCATAATATATAAAACCTGCTTTACATTATATATAAATAAATATATTCTATTTAGCTTTAAATTTATCATGCGGTGAGTAAGTGGAAGTTAAGTTCAAATCAGCTCAAATGTTTTCTATATGGACCTAGTCATTTCTCTAGGTATGGAAACGTTCTAATACTTATATTATTTAAAAGTGACGTTGTGACGGATCTATACGCGGTTCCACTAATATCTCCTCATCTCTTGAAACAAAATATTTAATTCAACCAACTTTCATCGAGAAAGCGAACGTGATTTATGTAAATGAGGTATATTATATAAATTCGGTTTTCGCGTGTTGGCATTAAGAAAGGAAGGAAGGAGTGAATTATTGACACGTTGTTGTTGACACGCTGAAGTTCCTACGTTAAATGTGTGCAAATAGAAGTTAACGGAAGTCTAAAAATTAGTTGTTAGTTGACGATTGAAAACCAGGGGATTTAATTAAAGATTATAGAGCGTGGAGCCATTGCCATTTGATCAAGCCGAAGAAAGTGCATGAAAGTTTTCAGTGTAGGATCCGATGCATTAAAGTTTCAGGTACTGTACACTTGATTAAGTAGAAGTTAGTTATTAGTGTGCGACGTAGTTGTAATTGAGCGTATTTAAGCTATCTTAGATTCAATTGAGGATTTGTAGTAGTATCCTCGTGTTACAGAATCTCACCTCCGCACTATACGACAAATCATAAGCTTTAATTAGAATTGTATCGAGTATGTTTAATAATTGTTAATAAGAATTAATAAATCAAATTAGATTGGAAATAATGTCTGTGGATTATTTAGTTCCTCCTACACATCTAGCCGGGTTTACAGGTAGACAAGAGGGTTCGGGTGTAAGAGGTAACCGAATGTTACCACAACGTGAATTAAAATAAACCCATATCCGATATGAAAGGTAAACATTTTGTATTGTTTTAAATTATCTTATATAAATAAATAATCTTTTAAAAATAATAATTCAAACAGGATGGCCTTACTCATCCTAACTGCCAATTCGTAAATAAATTGCCTCGTAATAAAGAGCTAGTATACATCATTTACATTATTTTAGGAACCAGATGAATGGCATTGAGCATATTTTATAATTCTAGGTTTTTACAAAATTCGTGGTGAGAAAAAAATTATATCTTAATTATCTGAATTTAAAATATTGACACACACACACACACACACACACACGCCCGCGCGCGCGCGTGCAGTTCATTATTGATTTTATGGTATCCTTTGATTTAAAATAAATCATTAAAATCTCAAACATTCGGAAGTTTGAAGAGGGGGGAGGGGAATCTAAATAAAGCATCACCTCCTCCTGGTTTAAAATTACGAAGTGAATCATATTACTTTGCTCAATTAATTGTCTCTTGATAAATGTATTTTATGTAATAAGCAGATAGAGAGAAAATACAGTAAATCGTAAACATAATCTGTTTACAAAATTTCAATTAAATTTACCGATGTTTTCCAAATTTATTGCGTTCATAATTCGCATTAATATGATAAGAATGCATCTAATTAACCACTTCTATTTTATGACATCATTACCATCCAATCTCATTAATATAGAGCATATCAGCAGCACTATTTTCTCTTAGAAGCGGCTTAAGCTCCTTTTAGTCGCATTTCCAAAACTTAATAACTTAAACTTTGGAGTATATTAGATCAGATGCCCTAAAGTGTAACTTAATTAGATTAAAGATTAATTAAAGCTGTTTGGTTGGATTAAAAATAACGGGATCGATCGTGTGTTTTAGTATTTGGATAGGAAACGTGTAGTCTCAACAGACTTCTAGCTTCATTCAGAGTTGTTATCAATTTCGACCTTTTTAATTAATTCGAATTGTGCAAAATTCGTTTAATTTATAGTCATTTTTATTTTCATTGACGTTTTTTATCCCATAGTGAATCAACATGAAATGTTTAGATGTTAGAATTGTTTGAATTCTTTGATAGAGCATTCTCACCGTCATTAAAGTAAAGCTTCGTTCTACGTTTATGTAATCATTCCAAAGTTATTAAAAATACATTGAATACTTTTGATCAGACACATGTTTTTTCCAATTGAGACCGATTATAAATAAAAAAAATTTAGAAAATGTGTACGTATAACAACTTAAACTTCAGTGCATTTCTTGCATCTAAATTTCTTAAAAGTGGATTTGTTAATGAGAGTTAGTAAATTAATGATACGTATGATATTATCAGTTTGCAAAAATTTGTTTACAATGTTTGGAATGCCATAAAAAATAAGAACACAATATAGAACAAGAAAATTACATAAATAGAAGAATAAAAGTCATTGACCCTTGCACTGTCTCACAAACTAATATCGTTCAGTCTCAGATTTTCCAAGAATTGCACAATGCACAGTCTTATATAAGAGGGTCTCAATCTATAATATCATCACATTGCAAAGGGTGTAGGTTAGGCTCTTCAGAATACGAAGCCAAAACAAAGGTGCCGCCATACAACCATGCTCAGTTGTTATGAGCAATGTCACCACAATTGTAGGGTGAGGCTAGTTGGAATATTAACCAGAATAATCTTCAACCAGTCCTTCGTGGATTTTCTACACACATGTGGTCTTGGAGGTAGTTAAAGGCTGAAGTGTGTTTAATAATTCATTTTGCAGTTGAATAAGAAATCTTACTTTTAATCTTCTGGGGGATCATGTTTACCTTCTTAGCTAATATGTCAGCTTGTTCAATGCCATCTGCTCCACAGTCGAAGAAAGTCTTCTTGTTCTAGCATACTAATCGCTTACGAGCTTTATATTCTCAAAAACTTCAGGATTAAAAATATGTCTAGTTTTAACGTCACACAAGAGGTTTTGTGTTTTGAAGTCATCCAATGAAATTAAACAGTGAGTGTTCAAAACGTAAATTACATTTATTTCCTTATAGACGGTTACATTGCAAAACAATAGCGAAGCTTGTGGAGACGATAATTAAGTCCCATGACTTTCATCGATAGCAATTTCATTCGAATAGTATCTAGCGTTGCCAGATGGTACGTGAAGAAAATGACCCATCCACAGGTAATTTCCCCCAATGTTGAATAAGCCGAACAATACTTTTTTAATGAGCACAACTTTTACTTGTACGGAGATTCATCCTAAAATATCAGCAGTATATGGGACACATTGTCACGTCCAGTCATTGTGAAATGGTGCCATGAGTTTGAAGATGGTCACCGAATGGCTAGTGGTTCGAAGCTGGTGTTGCGGGTAGAAATCAACAATCAGAACGTGAACGTCGCGCACATAGTACAACAGCTTGGAATATCCATTGGCAGTGCACATTCCATCGCCCGTCACCAACTGGATTATTATGAATTCATTTGAAACTTTTCAAAGAAATAGTTTTTTGCCCTTTAATTTCAGAAAAATTCAAATAAATAATTCCTTACGTAAAATTTATTAAAACATGCTCTAATTCTAACTTACTATGATTTTCTTACATGTTGTAAATGATGTAATGTCATTCAATTTAAGAACTTTCACAGTTTGGTATAGTTATTATTTTAACAAATCAAGCAAAGCAAACGCACTTTTATTTTTTCTTTAAAAAAAAAATTACCGAAAATTTACAAGAGAATATGATATGCACCAGACAAATTTAAAAAAAAAAAACGCAGATTTTTTTTTTTTTAGTATCAAATACAATGGTTTTTTCATAAACAAATTTGCATTAAAAATGAATAGTTTTTTTTGTCAATATATAAATAATTCGTCACCTATGAGTGTAAAAGACATAGAGCATTTGTTTTGCTTTTGTGAGAGATGTGAACATTTATTTAATCAATCAATCAACCATTGTAAGAACATTTTTCACCCTTGATATAGAAACACAGGATAGGAAACCAAATCTCTGTAGAACATGTTTTACTGCAACTATTTTGATAAGGCAGTGAAACTGATTTGTAAGTCCATTTTTTTTTAACTTTAAAACGTGGTCCATATTTCATCTCCTATACCACAGCTTCATAACTTGAGGTCCGTGGAAACTAGGGGATCTCAGCACCTATATAGGGAGTCCGTGAACCAAGATGTTTCATTTAATGTTAATGTTAAGATGTAGATTTATATCACACCTAATATAACAGCACTTGTGAAAAGAAATGCAGCACCATCCTTCTAATTAAAATTTAAAAAAGAAACAATAAGTAAATTATTTATTTCTTTGAAATTAGTATTTTGTAATATTTTTGTAATTATATAGTTACTGTTTTCTTAAAAGAAAGAAAAGAAGTGTTAAAAAATTTATATAAGTAGCAATGGCAATCTTAGGATTATTGAGGAATCATTAAATCTCTTAGCCATGGTGTCGGCAATCAGGCACGGGGTGTTCAAAACCATTGAGGCTCATGATATCAGGCTAATACATAAAGTGGGATCGTGTCGAGCAAAAATTTAAGAACCATTGTCCTAGCATAATGCTAAATGAGTTTTCATCTTGTGAATAGGGAGAATTTGCTTTTTTTGGAATATTTTTTTTAAGTTTAAAAAAAACAGTAGTTTATAAAGAGGGCTAGAGTTACACCTTTGTCAAATTTCATGAAAAATGAGAAATTTTTTCTTATTGAAAATGTGTTTAGAATTCAATTTAGGACCATTTACATTTTGCGAAAGTAGCTCTTTAAATTACCGATTTCATGCAAATTTTTCTCTTTATATATGGTTGAGGTTTATTTTCCCGACTGCCAGAGGGCCAGCAGTAACATCTGGGTCCTTTCCTGTTCAATGGAGACCAACTTCGAGATGAAAATAGTACGGTCCATCTACAAGAAGTTGGTTCGATTTATTTTTATTTTGATTCTACGAAAGAAATTAAGTACTTTTTTTCTTTTTAGTTAAAATAAAAATCGTTTTACTGAATGTGTGGTGGTATCACTTTGGATCATTGTCATGATCTTTCACCTAGCCGGGAAAACCCGCTTGGTATAAATCATATACTTATATGTACGTAAGTGCATATGTGTGGATAATTACGATATATACTTTTTGTTTGATATGAATAAATATGAAATTAAGATTATGTTGGGTAATATGTTTGGTATAGCTGTCTTTTAGGTACTCATATCTTACAAATATTTAGGGACATTAATTACTCATTGATGCATAAAACGGTCTTTAAATTGGATACCAGTAAAAATTGCAATGCAGAATATGTATTGCATTTTGCATTTTATGAATAAGTAATTTAATAAAAATTAATTTTTCTGGCATTTTCCAAAAACATTCATAATTTTCTCTATTTAAAAATATGTTTTATTGAGAAAAAGCATTTAACTATAACAAAAGTCCATTCGGAGTTTTAAAATATAATCCCATTTCACTATTACACTGTTTGCAGGTCTGTAGGTGTCTTTTATATAGAAAGTACATTAATGATTACCATCAACAAGTCGTGGCGAGTGACCTTAAGAGAGTTGAAAATGAATTATTAATGAAATTTTTGTGTAAACATACTAGTTTCAGACTAATAATGGTTATATCAACTCGATCATTAGAAAACAGCCCACAAAAGATTTGGATACGGTTTATCTGAAAACTGCTTTTCAGTATGGAATATCTTTTGAGACTTTTGATTGATGTAGATCCCACGTGTTGTGGGAAAGAAGGAATTTGAATTTCTGGGTAGAAAATGTGATTAAATATGGAGGTAGACATTCTATAGAGAATTTACAGAAGGAATTTGTGATTATGTATGTTAATAAAGTTCCTGCAAATAATGGTTTTAGATGCAAATATTATTATAATACACTACTAAATGAATGTATTTTAAATAATAATTCTCTTCGTAATTTAAATATAGTAATATAGAAACTAATAATTGTTTTTTAACACTAAAAACTGACTATTGACTTGTCAAACAATAAATTACAACGGGTCCTCTTCACGTACTCCGACTAATGTTCAAGGGCAAATTCCTTTAAAAAAATGATCGTTTTATATATAAACTTCTTTCTGTGAAGGAACCTTGGCATTTGCAAATGAATCTCCCGATTTAAATTTCAATTAAGCGGGTTCACAGAGGAAGTTAGTAGTAAAACCTTGACAGCGATAATCTGTTTTGTAACTGTGAAATATCCAGGTATCTTGACAAAAAATTCATAGCCTTATTATCATCGTTAAGATCTCTGCAAGCTTTGGTATTCAGTGCGTCTGTCTGGTATAAAGATGTCATATATACTATTATTAATTTGGGCTTAACCGTTCTTATATCAGACACTTTTTTCTAACATTACAGGAATGATATTTGTAAACAAAACTGCCATATTTCGTTAAAGTTATTGTAGCTTTATTGTTCTTTTATGATCAGTAATTAGCATGCTGAACTTTTTCTTGCTTGTGTCTTTTTGGCATTCACAGTGTGTGTTGTAGTACACTTGTGGCTTCATACCTTTCTTGAATGTGTTTTTTAGGTAGCATTTAAAAATTTTCCTTTAATTTCAAACGTTTTGTGTGTGTTCATCACTTTCCTCAAATTTGCTTTTGCTATCATGATTAATATCTATTTTTTAAGCAGGTTCTTCTCATGCTTGGTCAAATTTTAACTTCATTCAAGAGAGATCACGGATGCCCATTTCTTTTTTTTAATATTCTGTTCAATTACATTTATAAACCATAACGAGTCTTACAAAACAGCAATCAAAACAAATAAGTCATACACAGGAGGAAAATGTAGCCTGTTCTTTAAAAATATTTTGGAATAAAAGAGTGGTCGCGTGGGGAACTTAGTCATCCCAAGTTCCGTAAGATTGTAAAAAGTGTTTGCCACACTCCCAATAAAGATTGAGACATATGACCAATAAATTTAAGTTTCAATAAAGACTGTCAAAAAGAAGGGTACTGACAAGGATCATTGGCAACAAATAAACAGTTTTCCCAGGATTTGTGATTTCGTAAGCCTGGGGTGAATCTGTGCCCTTCTTGACTGCTCTCGGATTAAATTTCATAGCATTACTTATGTCTATAATATCAACATTACGAAATCCGGAAGGATTTTACAATCGATTCTACAAAACACTATCGATTTTCTTAAGCATATACACAGCCATAGTTTAAAACAGCCGAGAAATGATTAAAATTGCCAAAAACAAGATACATGGTTTGAATGTAGTAATTTACTTCTATTAGATTCATTAAAATAAATCAAATACGAGTAGAAATTGCTTTGGAAATGGCTGATATAATGCACTGCTGTTCAAAATTAAGAGAGATTTTGTCGAGATTATCTATCTAGAACAACGATACAGATTTTAATGAAATCTGATAAGTAACACACCACTCAATAAGTTCCGGGCCTAACATATAGATGGCGTTACTTTCTAACTTTTCTAAGCCTAACCTAGTAGTAGTAACTTTCAAACGGCACGTGTCAAAATTTAGTCGTTTTAGTCATAAATTGAGGTTGCGGGAGATAGCAGAGAATTTAAAGGTATCAGAAGGCAGTGTATTTAATATTTTGCATGATCATTTGTCAATGAGAAAGCTGTGTACAAAGTGGGTGCCGCGTTTGCTCACTGCCGATCAAAAACAACAGCGCATCGACGATTCAGAGCATTGTTTGGAGCTGTTTAAGCAAAATAAACAGGATTTTTTATAAGTAGATATATGGCAATGGTTGAAACATGGATCCATTACTACACACCTGAATCAAAAAAATCGTCAGCTGAGTGAACAGTAGCTAGTGAAAGGCATCCAAGGCGAACAAAAACTCAAACCTCAGCTTGCAAGGTTATAGCATCCGTATTTTGGGATGCCATGGAATTTTGTTTATTGACTAACTTGATAAAGGCAAAACAATTAATGGTGAATATTACATGGCGTTATTGGATCCACTGAATGAAAAAATAAAGAAAAAACGTCCTCAAATGCAAAGTGAAAAGTACTGTTTCACCATGACAACCTTCGATGCTACAAGTCCGTGAAAACGATGGTCAAATTGAATGAATTGCGTTTCAAATTACTTTCCCTCCCACCGTACAGTCTTGATCTGGCCCTCGGTAACTACTGGCTGTTTGCAGATCTTAAAAGAATACTACAGGTAAAGAGGTTTGGTACAAATGTAGAAGTGATTACCGAAGTAGAAGCCTTTTTTTAAGAGTAAAGACAAATCGTTCTGCGAAAAAGGTATTAAAAGATTAGAAGACCCATGTATCACACTCTTGAAGGGGTGTATCTTGTTGAATAAAGTTCAATTTTGCTGAAAAGTTGTTTTATTATTTATGCCCGGGACTTATTGAGGGATTTGTTATATAGGGCTGATATGTGAAAAAAATAATCATACAACAGTTAAAATACACGCGCGTGATCGTGCATAACTCTCATCGACGTCGGAAGGTATGAAACAGTAGTTGAAGAATATAACAAAAAAATAGTTAATAAGAGGTATGGTGCCCTCTCCCAGATAAAAATTCCTCCACCGGTATTTTATGCCAGAAATAAGGAAATTTATGAGTTGGTTGTACCAATTAATCCCATTTGTTCAGGAACTCTGTTTTCAGGCCTTCAATGATTTCCGGAGAGGCTTTGCCAGTTTCAATTGCCCTCCTCAGAGCGTCTCAGGCATGCTCTATACCAGGGGTGGTCAACCCGCGGCATGCGTGCCACAGTGTGACACGGCTGAGCTGTTAGAGTGGCACGCAAAAACTTATTGAAAAGCTAAAAAATTTAAAAATTTAATAATTATTAACATTTTTACAGTTTTATTGAATGGTGATTGTCTCAGACAAAACAAAACATCAAAATTTATTTTAAATACACTTAATTAAATTACAATAGAAAATTATAACATAGACTATATTCCTTCATTGTTGTGTGAGTTGGTTTTTAAAAGGAAGTACATTCATGAGTTAATGGAATTTGAGGGAACGTGTTTTAAAATATCTGGAAGAAAACAATGAACAGCCCATTGAGTCATTGTTTCTCAGGAATAAGGATAGGTTTTGAGATTTAACTTTTCTTACTGACACTTTATGGCATTTAAATAATTTAAGCTTAAGATTACAAGGAAATAATTGTTCTTCTCCAATCCTTATTGTCAATGAATGTTCTTTTGTGAACACGCTTTTATGTATCAATTTTGAAAGGAAAAAAAAACGGATGAACATCTTAAACAACCCGACTTTGTTAGCATCTTCGAGAACTATTCCTGATGTAAAAAAATCTACTAATGGAATATTAGTAAGAAATTTACAAATAAAAGAACCGCATTTTAAAAAAGTTTTGACTGTTTAAAAATTATTATTTAGAATTAAATTTTCCTGGTTACTCATTTTTATTTTATACCTAACCTAACTGATTGAAACTGAAAAAAAAATTAACAATAAAAATTATGTTTGCACTTTTGTCTTATTTATTATATTACTTTGGAATTTCTACTACTTAGAGTTGCATAAAATATGTGTTATTTGCGTAAAAATTCCGTAATAAGTCTATAAGTAAAATTTTTTCATCCTTTCATAATCTTTTGCTTGTTGGAAAAGTTTGAAGTGGCACGCGTAATTTTTTTATCAGATAGTGCCACTCTTCTCAAAAAGGTTGGCCAACTCTGCTCCATACGAATGAGGTCTGGAGATCTAACTGACCTATCCATTCGGCGAATATCCACCCTTTTCAGAAGTTCATTGACCAGATGAGCTCTATGTGCCTTGTGCTTTTATCCATTAAAACAAAATAAGGATCAACTACACCCTTGAAAAGGCAAACACAGGGCTCCAAAACCTTATCCCTTGACCTCACAGCAGTCAAAGAGCCTTGTAACGTCGTGGCACAACATTGAAAATGTACGCTAAGCTAATTATTAAAGAATGCCTAGTTCGAGTCTATCCGGGGTCTCTTCCTCCGTCCGCAGGGTTCAGTTACGGGAATCTCTCGTGGTAGTCTATCAGGAGTCTTCGAGGAGTCTGTCCGGAGTCTTTTCCTCCGTCAGCAGGCTTCTCTCTTGGGTATCTCTCGTAGGAGTCTTCCGGAGTCTCTTCCTCCGTCTGCAGGGTTCAGTTACGGGAATCTCACGTCGTAGTCTATCAGGAGTCTTTCGGAGTCTGTCCGGAGTCTCTTCCTCTCTTTCCGAAGTCCACTCTTTTAAACTCTAGGGGCGGGTTCACTCCACGCCCCTCATCAATCCCCATTGGCCGACTTCAGGGTTTTGCACCCGGCACCAACGGTCTTGCACGTCATCCATTCACGCAGAGATGAAAAAAGTCCGGTCCCTCTCAAAGGTTCCCGGCGACAAGGGCCCGGCTGACATCTGGCACTTCAAACACCTCGCCGCCGCCTGCAGAGGCGCCAGCATTCAAGACGTACAATCACTGCCCATGAATAGAAAATAATGCAGCGATGCCCGGCCCAGTGTCCGCCAGACACACCGTCGCCGACGGTCCAGCTGTCTGATCCAACACAATGCAGCTAAAGCCACGTTTTCTCCAGCTGTGGAGCCTCTAATGAATAGGGGTGACTCCTCCATTGTGACGACGTCACAGCCTCTTGCAAAGACATAGCGATGTATGTGGCCATCCAGAGTGATGCCTGCCCAGACCCTCCTCTATTGCAATGGTCAATTGTAGGTCCTCTGTGTAGGTCAATTGTGTATCCTCTATTGTAGGTAGAGGAGCCTTGATTCTCTCCATATGAAAGTATGGGCAATAATGTAAAGGAACACAGCTTTTCTGTTGTATGAATCTATATTCATTCGTCCAATAGTCTTGAAAACAGCAAAAATCAAGCTTTTCTAGGGATCATTTAAGGTATCCGACTACCCTACAATTTTAAATTTTGCCAAAAATTGGCAACTTTTTTATGATTTTATTGCATAGGCCATCTTATTATTAGCTTTACAAAAATACCAAGTGTATCATTTTCGGTTCACTAGAACAAAAACTACAAACGTTTTTGTAAAAGCAGATGCCATTAATTTAACCAAGATGTCACACTTTAAAACGCGTTTTACTTGGAATGTGATTTTTTAAAAATAATCAAACGGGGTCAGTGAATGCTAAAAAAATTTTGAACATGATTAACTGAATTTTTTTGTGTACGTTCTGTATTTTAGAAGAATTGTTTTAACCTTCAGATTTACCAATCACTGTTTTATTACAAAATTTACAGTCCCTTATGTGAATATAATCACTGTTTTTTTAAGCAATTCCATATAGTAACTGAGATATATATAGAGGGCTCTACTTTTTGTAAAAAAGAAAATATCTATCCTGAATGTCATTTCAAAATTGAATAATATAGCAACACATTAGATTGAAAAAAATTGAAAATTTGTTCACATAAGCTTTGGGTGCAGAATGGACCGCATTTATGCTATTTTCTTGTCATTTTTCACCTATTTTTTCCCATTTTAGTAATAATAATTTATTTTTCTCTCCTTAATTTTAGCACATTTTTCTTAAAAGGCACTAAGCAAATCTAAAATTAACAACAACAAAAAAAATCCCATATCTCCATTTTTTAATAAAAAATTTGTCGCAATCAGTCGGATACCTTAATTAAAGGAATAAATCATCACAAATATTTAATAAAATATACGTTTTCACTAAAAAACTACAAACGCATCATGAAATTAAAATCAACCTATAGAGCACGAAGTTCATCAAATGAAATTATATTTTCGACTGAAATCATACACGATACTTGTTATCGGTGCTACGAATAAAAAGAAACGGGAGAAAATGCGTGAAGCGGAGAAAGGATGAACAAGTTGAGTTAACGTTATGTGAGAACTTTGCATAGTGATGCGTGCCACTGAAGATTGTACCGCGTGCCACATCTAGCACGCGTGTCATATGTTGTTGACACCTGCGTTACAGTCTATCCTTCTACTATATAGTGTCATTTTTCCTCTTTAAATTATAATTAGGAAACTAATAAATAAGAAAAGAAAATACACTTCTTTGCTTTCATCTGTTTTGCATTATTTTCGGAAAATGTGAGTTAGATAAAAGTCATATAATAACATAGCATTAACAAGAGAAATAGCTGTGGGTATAGCCTAGTGATTAGAAGATCGGATTCCAGACCTGAGGGCCTGGGTTCGAAGCCCGATGCCACTAACTACCCTCCGAATACACGCGTACGTGCTCGTTAAATCAGTGTGTCCGAAAGTCTTGTGGGCGGTGGCAACAGGAACCATGGGTTCAAGGTGCTGGAGAATATTTCAGTCTATACCTAAATTGTGGAAGTGGAGATATATAGGTGGTGTCGCCATGTATGTCCAACCTGCCTCAGGCTCTGGCAATTCCCTTTCCTTCCCTTCGGAAAGTACTCGCCAACAACAAGAGGGATAATATTGTGAATTATTGCAATAATAACTAAGCAAACATGCATGCAGCCTTCTATTCGAATATATCTGGAAGAAATATTCAGATTCTAATCCAATTGGGGGATAGCGTAGGCCAGTAGCGCACACAAGAATTTTTCTAGGGTAGAAAGTCCACTATTCTCGTATCGTGCTCCAACGTATTCTTTTGATTTCGTCGATTTTCGGTAACAAAAAACAGAAAAAATTAATAATTGAATGAATAATTAGGGTTAATTAATAAAATAATTGTTAATTAAATTTTACGTACTATATGCATAGGATTATAGTCAATCGAAAAAAAAATCAAAGGCTTTCGGGGGGGGGGGATGTCCAGACCTCCAGACCTTGTGGGCGCCATTGACGTAGGATATTATGAGCATCATATACCTTACTGTTTAAGAATTTTATTGTGTAATCAATAAATTATATGTAAAAGTATCTAAATTTAATTCTTTTTTTACACTTATACTAGTATCAATTCTGCTATTTTTTTATTCGTTCTTGTGTTTCTTTTGTCTACTTTTTTTAAAATAATTATTTCTCTTTATATTTTACGTAAGTTGTGAGTCATGTTGTGTAAAATTCATATGTAGAAATAGGACATTTATTGAAAGGTGTCGACAATAAGATATTTTGAAAAGAAATCCAATTAGTTAAGTTACAAAATTTGTTTGTGTATAACAATATGAGACGCAGCAACTGTTTCGATAGAGATCGGGCCTTGTTTCCCCAATATCTCATCTTTCGAAAGCAAAATCTTTTTTTGAAACCCAAGTCCTCAAAAACTCAAGCATCCCTCCACCCTTCACGGTAACGAGCGGAAACACATGAATAAAAATGGTCTCGTCGAAAATTGGGGATGGTGAGGGACACGATCAAACGAGATTTGCGAGTTCGGGGGTGATGTGGGGGGTATGAAATCATGCTGGCAAACGAAAACAGTAATTGGACTTGTCCATAGACACATGGGGTTGGGGGGGGGGGAATCGTAAGGAAGATAAATGAACCTTCGAGTACAATGTGTGGGGTGGACCGGAAAAAAGAATGCATACAGGGGTGGCCGCAAGTGGGACCGCACGTGCTAATCCCTCGACCCCTGAATGGGGTGGGGATGCTAGGTGGGTCTGGAACTTACTCCCTGCTTTGTTTGCTCTATTAATGCTTGGAAATATAAAGAGAGAATGTAACGGTGAATCGTTGAGGGAGGTATATTGCGTCAATATATTTCTCATATATTGTTTGGGGATGATGATTTGAACTGAAAATCAAATTTAATTTTTTAATGGATTTTTGAAACAGATACTCTTTTAAATCAAAACTCGTGCCTTGCCAATTTAAAATGTTGACTTTTTGATAGGGAGAATCATTCAAAAATGGAAATATATTTCAGTTTCTCTATTTAAGGTAAATTTAAATGGACATTGTTTCTCTTCGGTTGATTTTCCTTTTTTTTCCTGTCGTGCAAAAGTATTATAAATATTTTGGTATTTTTCTGGAGTTAAGGCTATCTTCGCTTAATGTTAAAGAATAGGACCCGAATTTGGAATATTTTTTTCAGTTGTAAAAGGTACTCCAACATTAAGGTATCCGACTGGTTGCGACAACTGTTTTTTTTTTTAAGAAAAGGACATATGGAGACTTTTTTGTAATTTTTAGATTTGTTTGGTGCATTTTAAGAAAAATTTGCTAAAATTAAGAAGAGAAAACAAAATTATTATTACTAAAATGGGGAAAAAATAGGTAAAAATTGACAACAAATAGCATAAACGCGGCCCATTCTGCACCAAAGGTTTATGAGCACATTTTCAAATTTTTCAATCTAATGTGTTGCTATATTATTCAATTTCGAAATGACCCAGGATAAGAAATATTTTCCTTTTTACAAAAACTAGAGCACTTTATCTCGGTTACTATATGAGAATATTTAAAAAGACAGTGATTATATTCACATAAGGGACTGTAAATTTTGTCATAAAACAGTGATTGATATATCTGAAAGTTAAAACAATTCTACTATTATACAAAACTTACAGAAAAAATTCCAGTGAATTATGTTCACAACTTTTTTAGCAATCGCTGACCCCGTTTGATTATTTTCAAAAAATCACATTTCGAGTAAAACGCGTTTTAAAGTATAACATCTTGCTTAAAGTAATGGCATCTGTTTTTACTAAAGCACTTGTAGTTTTTGTTCTAGTGAACGGAAATTGATAAACTTGGTATTTTTATAAAGCTAATAAGATGGCCCATAAAATAAAATCATAAAAAAATTGCCAATTTTTAGTAAAATTCACAGTTTTAAGGTAGTCGGATACCTTAGTGGTCTATTCTGGCTTCGCTGTCCTATGGAGAGCAGACTTTTATCATAATATTTATTTCTATCGTAGTCGATCAATTTTTTCTGTCATAAAAAGTGTTTCGTAATTTTTCTCCTATATCATCATAATAAATAAACTATTCTTTTATACTTAAAAATGAAAAATTAATTATTTAAGTAATATTCTGAAATTTCAAATCTCCATAATATTAAAAGATGTGTATGATTTATAATGTTTCAAACTTTCAGGATTATTGAAATATTTTTCAATTTGAAAATGTGCTCCACGTTTAGTTAAGGCCAAGGGTGGCCGGTTGCATGGCAGGAGTGGACGTGGCAGCAGCGAACACATAACATTTCGTGGCTTTAGCGGACACTTTAAAATTCATCGTGGTTTGAGCGGACACATTCCCCCTCCCCCCATCTTAGAACCGATTCGACTATTGAATTACAAGAATAAATACATTTTTGCCAATCAAATTTAATTTGAATTAAATATTTAAGATATTAGTGCGAATACACTTTAAAAACATAGCGCAATGTAATAAAAATAAAAACTTCCAGAGAAATATTTAAAAATTATAGAAAACTGTATTTTAGAGTCAAATGAATATTAGAACAGGTGCAATTACCATAAAATTAATTAGTTTCATTAATGTAAGTAAATATATAAAAACTAGAAGTAAAATGTACAAAACAGATACAAAAGTAAATAAAAGAAAAATAAATACAAGTAACCAAATACTAACTAACCTTTATTATGAAGGCATAAATATCCTTTACCATTGGATTTAGCCCAACCTAGTTAATAAACTTAAAGATTTTAGGCTTTTTTCTAAATTGTTTGATGTTTCGAATTCTTTTCAGATGTTTTCAATTCTTACATCCAATTTTACGTATGTTTTTTTTTTTTCCTTTTTATTCCAGGATCACACCTATTTCTTTGGATTTCAAATTAAAAAAACACTTTTTGTGTTTCTTCTTTTAGTATTTTAACTAATAAGTGGATATTAGGCTGGTTTCTGCCAGTAATTGCATTTAATTTGGAATTCCACCCTTCTACTGTCCGCTCTGGCTACGTAACCGTGACTGTTCTAAGATGGGGGAAAAATATGTCCGCTCAAACCACGATGAGTTTTAAAGTGTCCGCTAAAGCCACGAAATGTTATGTGTCCGCTCCTGCCACGCCACCGTGTGGCCAACCTTTTTAGGAAGATTGCCTAGACTTTCAGATAAAAAAATTATGCGTGTCATTTCCAACTTTTTGAAGAAATGCAAAGGTGAAAAAATTTGACTTATAGGCTTATTATGTAATTTTTAAGCAAAAAGCACATTTTTAATGCAAGTATAAGTAGTGGAAATTTAAAAATAAAACAGTAATAATAAAAAAAAACCAAAGCACACAAATTAGATTTAATTGTTAATCAGTTCAGTTAATTTTGAGAGATATTTTGATTTTGTTATACATTCATAACAGGATACAAACGTATATTGTTTCTAATCTACTACAATATCTAAGAGCCATACATTTGAAAAATGTCTTGCTAGTACACATTTCCAAAATTCAATATAATTCCTTATATTTGCTTTTCAGTGTAGTATGGTGCTGTAGTTAACAATTTCGATTTTGATTTCAGGTGGGTAACAGTTAACATTTTGCAGAGAAATAGAAAAAAGACTTGTGAATCATCAAAACTCGCACTGAAAAAAACTTGCAAAAATGGATATTAAATATTTAAATCTATCTCAACTTGGAGCACTATTAATTTTGGTAGAGAACTTTTGCTTTATATTGTTCCTGCATTGGCATGAAATACATTAGTTTATTTTGCTCAAAATCAAGACAAAAGTTTATCTACAAAAGAAGGTATCTAACCAACTCTGGGTAGGAAATATACAATCTTTTTTCGGTAATATTAAATTTAAAGTATTTTAATGTCGACAATATTGGTAAGAAAAGCAAAACCAGATAGCCACACAAATCTTCATTCTTCAATAGCAAGCCACTCGTTGGACAGTTCAGTGCTTTCTTCCAGATATTTTAAATTATATGCTCCCCCAAAAATTCCAAAATATCACGAGTGAAAAAAACTTTGGAAAGCCTGCTAGCACAACAATGCAAGTGCATTCTATACACGATAAATTTCTATTGCAACTCATTTAAGTGTATTTAAAATAAATTTTGAGGGTTGTTTTCTTTAAAACAACCGCATTTCAATGAAATTGTAAGAAAAATTGTTATTTATTATTAATTTTCAATTTAAAAAAAAATTATGAAGTCTTTGCGTGCCAATGTTACAAATCTGCCTTGTCACTCTGTGACACCCGTGCCGCAGGTTTGCCACCTCTGGTCTATTCTCTCGCACATTTGGCGAAGACAGTCTTAAATAAAGATACGACAGCAGTTTATAATTTTCTGTTTTCTGGCTCTACTAATCCAGTGAATGCTATTGAATTCCCACCGAATTCCCAGTTCTTGACCTGATTCCACCAAAGACCTTCGGGATAAGCAATGTCCCCTGATTTCTACGGCTTCTTGGGAAAATTACAGAAAATTAGATGAAGCAGTTGCAATTGAGGTGTCTTTATTACTTGATGAACGTCCAAAATAATGAAGTTGATGATCAATAGTCTTTGTAGGGAAAAGTGGATTCAAAACATTAGTAATAAGATTGGATTTCTTCTACGCATAATTGCTCTTTCTTCCAGTAGAATTTGAGAATCTTTTCTATAGACACATTCTTGTATATTTTAAAGATTTAGATTATATTTTCCAAAAAAGGCAGATTTTTTTTCCATGTAACCAAGCATAATACTTAACAAAACGCGAATATGGAAGAATTTTTTGCTTAATTTTCAATTTTAAAGTTTTCATAGTATTTTTAATTATAATTGTGGAACACACATAAACATCCTTAAATATTTACTTTTTATAAGTACACTTTGCATGCTATGAAGAAAGTTTCATATATCTTAAAAGAATTTCTCTCTTACTTAGAAAAAAATTCATGTGTGTTCGTACCTCTTTCTCAAACAGTTGAGGATTTTGTATGCATGTGCATATATATGCACACAAAATATGAAGCATTGTGTAATATTATGACTTGTATTGCAATAGGACAAAGATAATATTGGCTGTTTTGGATTATCTTCCTATTTTCATCTTTCCTCAAGCAACAGATTGCACTTTGCCTTGCCAATCCTTGTTCTTTATCGAATATTTTCAAGAATCTGAATTCCTGCTTTCAATGAAAAATTTTCGCCTTCGCCGCAAAGAAAATCCCAGGCTAGAATTACCATGAACAAACTGCATCTCTTAAAAACACTAGCAATAATAATCTCACTACAAGGGTTTGCAATCCCGTGTCATATTTTCAATCCCGAGATTTCGGGATTACATTATCCCAATCCCAGGATTGGTCCCGGGATTAGGATTGTACTCTATTAATTTAGCATTCTTACATATTAGCATAGTTGAAATTGCATAATAAAACTGAAAATATAATTAAAAATTGATTTAATATTATTTTAATGAAACAAATAAAAAATTAGTTCATCATAAAAAAACAAATAAAAATAGTACATAATGAAATTTTTTTTAAACAGCATTTCTTCATTTCTTGTGATTCTTTAAATAAGCGTATAAAAACACAGCTCCTCCAGCATTTCATCGTTGAAACGGCTTCTTATTTTTGTTACAAATTGTCCTGCCGAAAAAAATGCACGTTCGTTTTCTTTACTAGTAGGTATTATTGCCATAAATAGGAGTATGTTCTTTTCAGGTAGTCACAACGTCTACCTCCATTTTCAAAAAAGAGACATTCCTTTTTGAATTTTTGTTGACAGTGTCTCAAATCTAATAGACTGCACTGGCGCATATACCTCTTTGATAACTTTATTTAGTTCTGCTACACTTAATGGTTTTTGTACACATAAAATGATCCTGCTATTGAATCAGAATGTGAATCAATTTTAAGTGTTACCTCATTTGAAATTGAAGATCCAGTTGCATGAGCTGTTTGTAATGCAGTGGGGTTTGAAGTGTCTCAAGTCTTCCAAGCAGGTCCGCTATTAAGTAGCGGCATTTAATTGAAGAAGGAACTGTGACAAAATCTATTCTTGTGATGTTGCTTATATTATTGAGTAAGCATTGCAGTCAGCCGCTTAGATCGATCTTTGCGACGTTCTCCCATACTGTGAATATATTTTTTTTTACATATAGCACTTATAATTACGCAAAAAATTCTAAATACTTATTTCAAAAACAGAATATAAATTTTTGAAAAATTAAATTCTTAGAAAATTTTTATGAGAAAATATTTTTTAAATATATTTCCGACAAAAATTAAATCCCGCAATTAGTTATTTTAATCCCGGGATTTCCGGATTAGAAAAAACATCAAGATCTCGGGGTTTCGGGATTCCGGGTCTGAAAATCCTACTAGATATCTTCCAAAAATTCTAGATGCCTCTGTCCAAGTTATATGACATCGGGCATCCTGAGGGTGGGAGAAATGTCCGTTTTCTGAACCTACTTGCAATGAGGAGAAAATTACAAATGAAAATAAGGGAAAACATATGAAATTTCACGGTTTAACGTACAAACCCGCCTCGAACCCTTCAAAGTTCAACATGTAAGAAAACTGACATTAATCGTATACAGTACAAAAAGAGTAAATAAGATACATTAAATGTAACACCAGATTCACAATACTTAAAATAAAAAAATTCAAAACATAATTCAGACAAAAATTAAATCTCGGGTTTAGTTACTTGAATCCCGGGATTTGAAAAACCACCGGGATCCCGGGGCTGCAAACCCCCTACTCACTACAAAATTAAGAATATTTTCGAATCAAAGATAAAAAGAAGGAATTATCCGTGCCCATACAAAGTATGCGCAAAACGGTTGTGACCAGCTATTTGTAGCCCGTATAATGTACGGGCGAACCAATTAAGGTGTTAAAGACGTATTATTTCTGGTTATATTCCAATCAAATTGTGGATTTAAATATTAGCTCCGACAAAAAAAGACATTCCAGTGTAATAATAGAAACATACTAAAACTTACTATATCTCAAAGTCCCCTTGTGACATTTTGTAAAAACGAAGAGAGTTTAGGCGGTCTTCACCAAATGTCTGAATGTCTTGACTAAACTTAGAGTGCATTTTTCAGACAGCATGTCGCAGCCCGAAGATCGCGGGTGTGAGAGGATTCGAGGAAGAAGTAGACATGATCATAACTAACTAATTTTATTTAATCTCTAACGCTTTACGAAATCTGTAACTTTGTAACTTAACTCTGGGAGAAATGAGAAATCTAACACGTAATCAGATAACTAAAGTATGGAATGTACTCATCTTAATTAGGGCGCTGATGGCGCTAGGAGCCTGATATCTCGTTCAGCTCGATTTCAGGTTACTTAACCACTTCCTGATGAACTCTCCGTCAAATATTAATCTTAAGGTACACGAACACCAGTCACTGCTTACTAACACTTGGAGTCCAGCTTAAGATAACTGTGGTGTGAAGGTGCTTTAAATTTTGAATTTTTTAAATTTTACTTTTAAAAAATAGAAGACACTTTGCTGCTATTATAGATGCATTATTTATGAGAATTCGATCGAAAGAACGCTAGAAAACTGAATTTTAAAATTGTAAACAAATGTGATGTAACTGTGATTCACAGGTGCACTTCCTTCAAAATCCGTTGTGTATTCAACATGTATTGTAAAAAAACTAATTTTTCTATTCGAAGAATGTAATTTTTTTATATTATATGTTCCAATTTATTGAAAATTCTACATTTTTTGTGTGCAAAAATTACGAAAAATTTAAATAATTTGTTACAAAATAAAAAAAAAATCTTGTTTTTTTAAATGTTTTAATTATGTCTAGTTTTGTATTTATAATTACTCAATGTAATTTTTAAATTAAAAATCAAGGGGATATAGTACAAAGTATATTTTGAGGATTATTCTAAATTAAGTACACAGCGTGTAAAATAGACACTTCGTTTTTCATAACTGCATTTGAATGCTTATGAATAAATCTCTATAAGTTTATTACTGTTGGTTTTTCTTTAAAATAAATAAGTATTCATATGTATCAATACAAAAACAGCGATTCTTTTGCTATAATTTTTAAAAACAGAGTTCCATTTAAACGAGACAACAAATTAACTTCGTAAATTCATCAGAGACATTTTTTATGTATTTTTGTAACAATAAAAATATGTGTAAGGAATTTTGTAATATCCTGCAATGATGATGTCCCAAGTGAAGTAAAAATATTAAAATTTACAGACATAAGACTTTGGTGTTTTAAATGGTAGAAGATGTGAATCGTTGATAACACGTATTGATGAAGTAGGGAAAAGGGTAATTAAAAATACCCTTCTGATGAATCTAGAACTTAAATCTTACAATTTAAAAACTGAGAAATGATGCAAAATAATCCAATTAACAATGATATAACTTTATATTGTATTAAAATATATAATTTTACAAATCATAGAGGAAAATATCTTTATTAACAATTTTCTCGAAACACATTTTTTGGTGATTCCGGTACACTTTCTTCAAAATCTACTTTACCTATAGTGCTTATATTTTGCATAATACAAGATTAACAAAGTGAAGGAATTCGTTTACAAATAAACATTCAGAAATTTAAGATATAGCACAATTTCTGCATAAAATTTAAAGGAAATTTTAATCACTAAATTTAAATTTATATATATATATATATAAATGGATTATGGATTGTTATGTTTACAAAAACTCCGTGAAATTTTATAGCTATATATGCAGTAGATTTTATGCAAAGTGTACCTAAAGGTAAGAACATGCTTGAAAATAAAAAAAAATAGTTGTTGATTAATTATTGCTCTTACAGATTTATTTGTGATTTAAAATGAAATTTTTATACATTAACAAGAACATAAATATACAGATAATTAAACGTAAAAATTTTATTTCGTTTGCTTTAAATTTAAGTAAGTGAGAACCATTTAAATTTGGTGCAAATATAGTTCATTTTTCCTTCTCGCAGACGTCCCAGTTACCTTAACAATCAACTCTTAACCATCATCTTACATACTTAATGGCTGGCTCTTAAATAGTAGTTATATTTGCATAAAATCAAGTCATCTCTACGGAAAGCGCTTTTTAAACGTAAATAGCAGTTAAAGAATATTTTCTCCAAGAGGATTTGTAGAAGATCTGAATAGAACTCGCTGCAAGTAAAATATCTAAATTACCATAAAAATAAGCAATATCATTAATTCATACATTTCTTTATAATATACTTCTTTTAAAATTTAAAAACATTCCAAAAACACTTATTTTTCATCTAACAAGTAAAGAGACGTCTTATTTAGCATTACGGGCTAGCCGGGAAAAAAAATGTAAAGCACGTTTTATACCAGAAAACACGGATCGATTCTGACAAAAATAAGAAATAGGATAAAATATGATGCTCTTTATAAGACAGTGAAGCCAGAATATATTATTAGTGTTTTAGTTCGCTCATATTAGTAAAAATATTCTAAATTCGGGTCCTATTATTTAACATTAAGCAAAGCCAACCTAAAGTAACATTACACCCGACATTTTCATCGCTTGATTCGTTTCAGAACTAAAAAGTTCTCAGAAGTATTCAAATAGTCTCAGAAAAACATTAGTTCAAAATGTAATTCCCTCAAATCTCCCGTGAAATAGTGTAGATATTTGGGAGCTGCAGTATCTTCTTAGACATTGTCCTTGCTATTTGATATTTGTTTACCATAATCAATAAAAAATTAACAACATTTGGTAATGCCAACAAATTAAGATGTGCTTTGATAGAGTTGATGAATATTCAATGTTCCAATATTGGAACATCAACTTTGAAATTTTCTGAAAAATTCAATTTTATTCATATTGTTCCATAAAAATTATTTTGAAGACAAAAAGCATGGATTAATTTTTTGAAATTGAAGTATTGTTGCTAAATTAAATAGTCTCTCTAAGAAAAAATTCTAAATAATGCATTTTTTTCTACTTTTGATCGGGCAAAATTCAAAAATTCATATAAAACTCAAAATTTTAAAAATATTTTTATTATTTGGTAAAAGTAACAAAAATGATCATTTTAACTATAGACTGCAAGATATCATAAAAAATATCGTTATTTTTTTTACTATTGGTTTTGAAATTTCAATGTTCCAAAAATGGAACATTGGCGTGTAAAGGTATACTTTTTCACATAAGGCAGTTGTGTTACAGTTCACATAAGAGTGGGAAAAGGTTTCTGAATGCTAAAAACTTATAGTATGTGTCGGAAGAAAATATTTATGACTTGTCTTTCGTTTCGGCTCCCTCTCTCAACTCCCCCCCCCCCTTCAACCGTTTCTGGACAATCTCAAGTGAATTTCTCAGCTGCAGCAAAAGTATCAACCACGTGCGTTTGTTGATAGTTAGATGTAGCGTGTGTCTTATTTGGAGAAGAACGTCACATAATAAGGTTTTATATTATTTTGTATTACGTCAGATAGTGAATATCCATTACGCTGATAAGATGACGCATTCATAGCCATTCCTGAATGTAGAAGAGGCTTTGGAATATTTTTATACACAATCAGATGAGAAGAACCTATTAATATTTGTGAAAAGGGGGTGATTTACTGACGAGGAAGATATCGATGAAGATACTTTTCAGTATGTTCAACCAGTATATGTTTGTTGCAAAATCGAAATTTCTGCAAGCATAGATGATGATGAAATACCTCCTGTATGTCAGAAAAGCACAACGAAAAAATGCCTCAAGTAAGAAAAAAGATTGTTTGAGAAATGTTTTTCCTAGCTATAGATGGACACTAAAAATAGTTCAGGACATAAATATTTATTTCTTAAAATTTTATTTTACCCTAGAATTTGTGACACTTCACATGGATCAAGAAATATATCAATAAAATCAAAATTACATTATGTTCAATGCATTTTTATTTATGCTGTTTTATATGACTTTGAAATGGTTGCAAAATTTTTTAAAAAATATTTTTTTTTAAAAAAAACAAGGGGTGACACATGTTATTTACTTAATAAGTATGACTCTATACACCTATTTCTGTTCTTAAAACAAAATAAAGTTCTTCTGCAAAATAATTTTGAAAAATTGGCCTCGAGCCTTATCGGATGACTTAAACAGTTTTAAAAGTATTCAACAAGTGTTTATTATTAAGGTGCATAATTTAATAATTTATTTTGAACTTTCTTTTAAAACATACGTTATTGTATTACGGAAATCATATTGATGCAAGGTAAAATGTATCAAATATTATAAATAATCGAAGTAAAATAGCAAATTTTGTTAAAAAAATGCCTTAAAATCCTGATTAAGAAAATTTTTGAATTTACTCTTGTTGCTTATTATTTAAGTCATTTTAAGATATTTTTTATAAGAAATATGTAGAAGAAAACATATATATATATATATATATATATATATATATATATATATATACAAATTATTCTCTCTTTAAAAAAACAACTGGGATTGCTTTTTACTTTCAATATGCTAGATTTTAAAATGTTATCAATCATTAAATAATAAGTAAATAAAAAAGAATTTTACATAGAATGCACATACACCAAAGAATAAATATAATATTATGAATTATTTTCCTTAGAACGACCACCAATTTTAAGTCAGTATTTTTTATTTTAATAGAGTATTAGCGAGAATTGCTTTTTAATACTTCTAATACTCAGAGAAAAATTTACGCTTTTGATTATACTATCGACAGATATATACCTGTATATTTTGTAAAGTTATCATTTTTGCGAGTTTCGTTTGTTTTAAATTAAATAGCTCTAGAACGACATTTGGACTACGAATCTGATATTTAAGAATTTTTATTAGATGACAGAAATTTACTTAAGCTATAATCTCACTCATTTGAACCTTGTTCTTTATCTCTTGAGGCGCCTTAGGCCTAGATTTTTAACGTAAAATAACTTCTTATCAGTATTTCGTAGAATCATGACTCAAGTCCTCAATTTGAATTAATTATTGACGCCCTTGACGCTTTCAACTATTACCATTAGTTCATTGCAATTTCCATCACTGATTTAAATAAAGAAAATTTTCAACTCTGTGGTAAGTTTTTCGAATTACGATTTTAGAGAAAGGCGATAAACATGGTTTTGTACTTGATTGTATTATTAATACGAATTGTAAAAATTGAACTTATATTTACAAAACTTGTACTAGTATAAAGCCTTAACCCAAAACTCAAATTTATGCTTGAACTTTTTATTTATTTTCATCAGTAAAATACGACACTTTTCAGGAACTCCAAACATAAGTAAAGTAATGCTCCTATTTTTATTTATTTTTACGTAATTATTTACGCACTCTTTCGTTCTATATGCAGGGTGCGGCAGAAAAACTCGGACAAATTTCTTGCCACCTAGAATAATTAACAAATTTCCTTTTGAGTGGTATTTTCATGTTTCTTTATCCACCACTTTAATAATAAAATATTTTTAGTACATTTCTTAGTTTGTACTTTAATTTATGTGTTTTTGATAATGTCGAGCAAAAGGTCTGCTATTTTAGAATTGTTTCAGCAAAAAAAACGAAAGTGTGAAGTCGTTCATTTGCTTATTGTACCTCGGTAAACAGTGTTTGATGCAATTTGCCGTTTCAAAGAGCTTGGCAATAATGGTCGACGTCCAGGAAGTGGGCGAAAACTCACTATAAACACTTCAATGAATCGTAAAGCCATCGAAAAGCGAGTGCAGAGGAATTCGATGGTTTCCATGAGAAAATCGCTCGTAACATGAGAATATGTGTCAGATCGGTGAGACGAATTGCAAAAACAGAGCCTTACAAGTTGCGAAAATTTCAGCTCCTCAATGAAGGAAACAAACTCGTACGGCTCCAAAGATGCCGAAAACTTTTGAGACGGGCCCGCAAGTCAGCGATGGGAGAGATTCCTTTTCACTGATGAGAAGCTCTTTGCGGTTCAACAAGTTCATAACTCCCAAAACGATTGAATCTGGTCTGTAGACGCTCCAAGCATTCGGCATTTGGTGAATATCGCCAATATCCAAAGTAAGTCATGGTCTGGGGCGGGATTTGCGCAAGTAGTAAGACTCCTTTGATTTTTGTGGAAGAGGGCGGTAAAATCAATCAAAAAGTGTACCAGAGGAACATTCTTGAAGCTGTTGTACTTACGTGGGCCCAAAAGCATTTCGGAAATGCAAAGTGGACGTTTCAACAAGACTCTGCACCAGATCACAAGGCCAAAAAGACACAAGAGTGGTGCAAGACAAATTTTCCAGACATGATATCATGCGAAAAATAGCTACCCTACTCGCCGGATCTCAATCTCATGGATTACAGTGTATGGTCCATTTTTGTGTCCAAAGACTGCACTAAACCATACAAAACTTTAGCCACTCTAAAGCAATTGCTTCTACAGGAATGGGATAGATTAAAGGTAAAAGACTTGAGGCTCAACGTTGAAAATTTCTGCAAGCGTTTGTGCTTCTGCATTGCTGCAAACGGTGGTCACTTTGAAACCAATTAAATTTATTTATTAGTACGAGTGTACTCTTATTATTATTTGTTATATTTTTTAATTTCTTAATTTTTTATAAAGCTGTTTAAAAAATTGTTTTTCCGGGTTTTTTCGCCCCTATATGTGTTATATTAATACATGTCATAAATTGTTGGTAATTCCCACGGAAGGGAATTCGAAGAGCATTTTCTCTGTCCGAAGGGGAAAATCAAACAGGTAAAGGAGACTTAGTTAACTATTTCGTTTGAGCTGTGGCAACCATAATTCTTTATCCGATTTAATTTCAACCAATCGATTGTTGTATGTAACCTTATCATCTGATTTTAAACTTTTTTTGAAGTTCGTCTATATGTTACTTGATTTTTGTTTTAAATAAAATGACGAAAGGAAACTTAGCAGTCTCTGTTTGGAACTGAACAACGTAGACCTTAGAATAAAGAAATATGTTGCAACTTCTGTAATACAATTATTATTTTAAAATGTACCGTAAGAAATTCTGTAAAGTTATAAATGGAAAGATCAAATCAATTTTGAGACTTCAAATTCCATATATTCAAGTAATTCATATATGAAAGATTATCAATTTTTTATTCCAAAAAAAAAAAACTCTTTACAACTTATTTTTGAACTTTTAATTTTAATAAAAAGTTTTATTCAATAAATGTATTCAGTTACCAGCTCTGACTATCGTATATGAATCAATGTTTCTTCTGTGGCATTTAAAATCGTTATTCTACGAAGAAAAAATGGAATCGCTTTTTCATGTCGAATCTAAAATTAGCTACAATATTTCTAACTCTTTTTGTATTTGGAATGGAAAATATAATGAATTTCTTCAATTGTTTCAAGAAAACCCAAATGCTGAAGAAATTTCTACGATAAGAAATGGAGTATTCTTTTCCGCTTTAATTTTAAAAAGAAAATATTTCCGATCGTTTTCTGTGAGTTTTGTTTCTTTATTTTTCATGGAATCTTAATTACTTTTTCTCTCAATATAAGAATTACATGTTTTAGAAATAGTACAATTTATTTTCTCATCGTAATTTGATTATTTTTATTTCTTTTTTCTTCAAAAAAGTCTGATAAAAATATTATTAACTCTCTTAAAATACATCCCTTTTGAAAAATTCAGTTTCTCTGTCCTTTCGAAAAAAATTTAAATCTGTTTTTCAAGGTGAAATATTAACAACAACATTTTTGCATTTCTAGTGCTTAAAGGTTTGATATATTACTGGTTTCTTTCTTGCGTAGCAGAAGTGTTCACATGATATAAAGTGGAAGTCGAGCGTGAGGGTTAATCACTCAGATATCATCTTCATCATTTGACTATGATAGAAGTTAAGCTATTTGAATTTCTACTATAAATAATTTTAATACAATCGATCAGCCTACTAACTTAGCAGAATTAGAATTAACTTCAAAATATTTGCCAAATTCTTCATTCTATCATGCTTTATGAATGCCGTAATGAATGCTAATAAAAAGATTAAAACGTTACATTCAAAACACATTAAATGCTTATTAAAAAAATCCTATGCTCATTATAAAATAATATCAGAAGGGGTTTTTTCTACCATCTGTAATAAGATAATAAATGAGATATGTATACTTCCAAGGCCAAAGGTTTTGCATGTAGAAGTTATATTGTTCTTAATTACTTTTCTTTATCTAGTAAAATTCAAACATTTTTCATGGGTATTTTTAAAATGTTTCTATTAACAAAAACTGTGTGTGTCGGCTCCGACGCACGACTGGAGTCAACTCCTTAAGTACGGTTGCCTTTGATTAGATTGTACGCAAACAGGGTAAATAAACGCAGTTCATATAATACTGAAAGCAGGCATATATTTCTTTAGTTTGCGACGGTTCTATCCGCGCTCTTTTAACTAACAGTCCTCTTGGGCAATTTCTGGACTTTAAAATTATGTAATAGACTCCTTTTCGAAGAAGAAAACGTGAATATGTAAATTAAGATTGCTATATATAGTCCAGGATTTCAGGTTAGTGAAAGAGATATAGGATAGATTGCTAGCGGAGCAGTGACTAATCAAATAGAATGTGAATAGCGGATTTTTAAAATTTGATAATTGAATTACTTAAGGTAACGATCTGTCACTGCAGATTGAATCTAGATTAAATAGCCAAGAAGTCAGAACTATTGAATTGAGTAAGTGTATATAGTATTAAAGTCCTCTCAAATCTCGCGTACCTAGTTAATTGTCTTCATATTTATTAATTGGGTATATCTCTTATCCTTGATCGATTGAATTTGAGTTGTGGTAAATATTGTGAATAAATTAGATTGTTTTTGAAATACAAGGGGGTAACTCTAAAATTTTGAGATACGCTTTGACGAGAAGTTATGAAAAGAATTAATGGTTTAATTTGAAAATACAAAGTATTTTAACACAACAGACGACTTTTCATTGACTTACTTCTAGTCGTTTAGCGTAGAATAAATATTAAACAAAAAAGAAAATGGAGTTGACGCAAAGACATTATCGTGCTATGATTTTCTATGCTTTTAAAGCGGGATTAAATAAAGACGAATATGTTCAATGCCTGCAATTAGATTTGGTGATGAATATCCATAGTCGTGCAACTGTATTCAGATGGTTTAAAGAATTTTGCAAAGGTCGCAGTTCTCTTCAGGAGGAAGAACACACAGGAAGGCCGTGGTCGGCAGTAATCCTGTATAATGTGTCTACCGCACGAAAAATGTTAATGGATGATAATCACTATACCTAACAAATGATACAGATGAAACTTAACATTGAATCTGCAGCCAAGCAAAAAATTATTCATGAAGAATTACAAATGAAAAAAGTAGTTTGTCATTGGGTTCCCCATAATCTAAATATGCGCCAAAATGAGGAGTGTGTCAGAATCAGTAAAGAGACCCTTAAATTGCTAAATGATGGTGGCCACCGAATCATTTCTAAAATTGTAATGGGTGAAGAATTTTACATACGTTTTTTGACGTTTTAACACTTCAAGAAAGCAAAGAATGGGTCTTAATAAATGACGAGGTTATTAAATGTGTACAATTTGAATTTTGAGCATTTTTTGAAAAATCATAAAAAAAGAGTATTCGGCATTTTATTTTGTTAATCATTTATTCTAAAAGAGCAAAGTATGAACTCTTTCAGTTCAAAGTGCCAATTCATTACAATGATAAGATATCCATAAAGAAAAATTGAAAAGTTCTTTTCAAAAAACGCAACAATATTGACTCCTTTTAGAAAAAACTGTAAGAAATTGCAAAATATCATTATTTTTTAATAATAAATGTACCGTATCGTGGCAAAAGAAATAATCTTTTCGATTCTGTAAATATTTTTTATCTGATTTTGATACAAAAAGTTAAATATTAGTTTTAAAAACGTCGAAAATGCCGAAAATGCGCGGGATACGTGGCGCAGAAGGACGCAACGCTTTTTTGTAACGCTTGTATTAATTTCACTCCTTATAAAATTTTCATTGCGTGGGCTTTATATGAAAATCGTTACTTAAAGAGTAAACTCCAATAAATTCTTTAACATTGTTTTCAAATACTTAGTTGTGCATAAGTTCTGATAGAAAGCCTCGACATCGTCTGTTGTGACTCAAACACAGCAGACAATTTTAAATTTCGTCATTAGAAATCATCTGCAATATTTTTCTAAAAATTGTAATTCTTCACACATGTTGTTCCGAATCAGTCAAAACTTTATAATCTCGTCAAACAGAAGAATGTAGCACATAGTTGTCTCTATCAAAAATAAGAAGAGCCCAGTAGAGATTTTTAAGGTTGTAACGAACTGAAAGACTAGCCCACTCATGAACAGAAGAACTAGCCCTTTTGATGAGAGGGCGCAGCAGGAACGCTAAGCTTAGTGCCAAATAGCAGCATGTAGTAGCAGAAGAAGAGAGAACAATAGCGAGATGAGAACTTCAAAATGTATAATTTTAAGAATTTAAATATTTTTTAGTCTTTTTTTTCAATGTGTGTAACGTTTTCTGCTGTAGAATAGGTGGGAGAAAATGATAAACAAATTTGGGCTTAAAACTGGCTATTCACTTCGAAGATAACCGTACTCTGCCACAATTCACACCATGCTACAAGGCTCTTGAACATTTAGACATTAAAAGATTATTCATTTATAAAACCAGTAAGAGATTTTCTGAAACCACAGAACTGCAGATCGTACTAGAAGCAGTCATCTGCGCTTAATAAGAATTGCAGCTCTCATAAAGCAATCAGAAAGAGAATTTGTCAAAATCCTTGTCGAAAAAAGATTGATTCTTCTTATTAAGCTGATGAACATGCCAAAAACAGAAATGTGCATCACATAGTAAGCGAAGACCTTAGTCTAAGAGGTTATTGATGAATAACAGGCAATTTTCTTACAAAGTATTTAAAACGTCAGAGCCTTAAAGCAAAGGCAAGTGGTTCGGTAGCACTCTTATAACGACCACAGATGAATTGTGTTTATCTGCTACAAACTTTTTGACGTTGAAGAATTTTCCATCCACAAGAATGACTACATTTGTGCAAGGATTTTCTAAGAAGGGAAAGAGAGGATAAACTACATGTAGATAGATCATCCTACAGCTTCTTTAATGGCTTGGTAGGGTGTCAGGTATGAAGGTATCTTAGGGATTCATTTTTACGAGAAATTAGGGGAAAATACGGTAATGTCATCAAAACACTACTTTAGAGTCCTTAATGAAGCTCCTGAATATAAACTTAATATATGAAAACGATTAGATTTTTCAACAGGATTCCTTTCTTGCTCATAAGGCTGTAACGATTCCCATCACACAGCTGTAAATCGGCTTCTTTTTATGGATATCATCACCATGTTCAATGAACACCTGCACCCTTAAAATATTGCGTAATCTTGTCTTGGACATCACCCCGGCAACCTTTCACACCACGAGGAACCCCCTACTCCACCTGTGAACCGGATGTAACTCGAGGATAAAGGTGCCGACCACTATCATTCCAAAAAGACCCTAGAGAGGGCAGAGGGAGGAGACGGTTAGGAAAGTTTCGCAGAGAGATGAATGCGACCTCCTCCCTCACAAACAACCGAATTTGTAGACTCTAATAATCCAAACAATATTTTTAATAAAGTCAATGTATATACTGTAATTAATAGCTGTGACCAAATAAACTAATATTTAAATTAATAATAATCACGCTACTTTTATTCATCTCAAACGTCACAAGGCGAAGATGACGTAGCGGTAATTGAAACAGAATGTGCCGGACAAATTAAAACAATTAAACCGACTTTCCAGTAGACCAGATTAAATTCCTTTCCACTATGTGGCATCTCGACCAAAAATAGCATCCTAATTCAAAAACTCTTAAATGTCCTTAAGGGAAAGCAACAAGGGAAATTGCTATGAAGGCCTCGATTGATAGTGGTCAAAGAAACTTGACAATCTGCATGAAGTCAAAAAATTATCATCTTGAATGAAAGATACATAATTATAAATGTAAAGGTAAATTAAAACTTTAAAAATGTTTTGTTACATTTCATCAATGCTATTTTTTATTTTAACTCCTTTATATTTATATCAAAACTTACGCACGACTTATGGTAAATAAATTTTAATTTCTTGCCTAGACAACATATATCATAAGAAAAATCCTCTTATATTCATTAATATCACATTTGCAATAACTACAGCTCCTTTGTGAAATAATTAATAGTTCATATATTTATTTCATTCACTCTAATAAAGGATGATTCTCTGCATTTCATTTAACTAATAAGCCGAAATTTTGTTATCATATACAAATTAATATATCATCTGCATTGAATACATTCACACTTATACATCTGAATTTCGTAATTAAATAGCTTCCTGCTCAATTAAGCTATTTTATCTAATTATGGTTCATTCATGAAGTGTAAATATGTAGCACTTATTGGAAAATAGAATATTTTATTGCATTATTATTAGAGCAAATAAAGTTAATTTCTAATTAAGACTATGGGATTCATTTAATCACCATTCATTTTTCGAAACCTTATTATAATACCGGATTATCAAACAATGTATTATGTAAAGAGTAGATGAAACATACACTGCAGAATAATTAATGTCTAATTCTAATATTTGAAACTATAAAGATATTTGTTAGTAGTTGTACTGATACTTTGCGTTATTTTTATATCTACACTTACACATATATATACAAACATACATTCATGAGTGTAGATCAAATTAATAAACGTAAGCTAGTGTTTCTCAAACTGTAGGACGCCCCCCCCCCCAGGCTGGCGTGATAACCCTACGAGGGGGGCGCGAGCATATTGAAAAGTCGAAAACAAAAGATAATTTTAAATGATTATTAATTTACTGAAAGTAAACAAACGAATTACATTCTGACACAATAAAAAATAAAATACACGTTTACACTGATATAAAACATTTATATATCAGTACTGTGCAATGTATATTTTATAATTAATTTATAACAATACTAAGTTAAGAACAAGTTTAATAATTATCAGTTAAACCATGTTATTATCATATATAAAATTATATGCAAAAATGAACACTTATCTTGTTAATTTGTGCAGTTTATAATTAATCCCTCAAATGCCGATTCAAATAAATTACGTCATAAGCCCAATGCATCCGTTTAACACGTATGCGAACGTATGTGGTGCATTAAGAAACGGGGGGGGGGATAAAAGGAATAAATAACCAAATTCTCTAAAATAAGTAAATCCTTCGTGAACACACACTGTCAAGGTCATTTTTTACATTCAAAAGCCTTCGGAATAATTTTATAGAAGTTTATTGAAAAGATCGTACTTCAAAAAGACGTATATATACGCCCGGATAAATTAACGCACTGGCTGAGCGAGACGTTAAAATACGCCGGCGGAACTTAAGAGTTTAAAGTAGTATTGTAGGTTTAGCGTCAAAGTATAGTATTATTGAATTTAATACATTGCGTTTTATTGTATGGAGGGGGGAGCGATGAAAGATATGATTGAATATTGGGTCGCAAATGTTGAAAGTTTGAGAAGCAATGGCGTAAGCGCAACATAGATAAATTTATTTTTCGTGTGCTCTCTGGAAGATAAATTTTGTACATAAAACACATATACCAAGCTAGGCAGTAGCACATTAAAGATACGTTATAATTATTTTATCATCAATTGATAAAATATTTGCTGCTTTTGTTGGAAAAAGCGATTCATCATTTCAACAGTTCTAGTAATAGTTCATTGGCAAATGCTGTGGGTCTTAATCAATAACAATGCATAGTTAGTAATTGTAAAATGAATGATATATTCAGTAAAATGTTTGTTTCTTGATGTTATGACCACAGGGCCGAAAAGATATTCGTCATAGAACCATTTGTCATTCGCAAGTAGTGAATTTGATGCGTCGGATGTAAAAAAAGATCTGAACTTTTTCAAGTTATTTTAAGAAATTTATGTGTATTTTCTTGGTCATATTTTTATTAAACTTAAGGTATCCGACTGGTTGCGAGAACATTTTTTTTTTTAAAGGAGATTATGGGGATTTTTTGTTATTTTTAGATTTGTTTAGTGCATTTTAAGAAAAATGTGCTAAAATTAAGAAGAGAAAAAGAAATTATTATCACTAAAATGGGAAAAAATAGGTAAAAATTGACAATAAAATAGCATAAACGGGGCCCATTCTGCACCAAAGGTTTATGAACAAATTTTCAATTTTTTCAATCTAATGTGTTGCTATACTGTTCAATTCTGAAATGACCTTCAGGATAAGAGATATTTTCTTTTTTACAAAAGTTAGAACACTCTATCTCAGTTACTATATGAAAATGCTTAAAAGGACAGTGATTATTTTCACATAAGAGACTGTAAATTTTGTAATAAAACAGTGATTGATAAATCTGAAGGTTGAAACAATTCTACTATTATACAGAACTTATTGAAAAAATTTCCAGTTAATTATGTTCAAAATTTTTTTAGCAATCGCTGGCCCCGTTTGATTATTTTCAAAAAATCACATTTCGAGTAAAACGTGTTTTAAAGTATGACATCTTGCTTAAAGTAATGGCATCGGCTTTTACTAAAACACTTGTAGTTTTTGTTCTAGGGAACGGAAATTGATAAACTTAGTATTTTTATAAATCTAATAAGATGTACCATAAAATAAATCATAAAAAAAAAATTGTCAATTTTTGGCAAAATTCACAGTTTTAGGGTAGTCGCATACCTGAATTTTATCTGATGACTTACATAAAATAATAACATCAAAGGCACTTGTTGTTTTAACTAACATGAAATTCAGTCTATAAAGTGCACTTTTAACACAAAAAAAAAAGATCGAAAATCACGGGTTCTCGTTGTACGCCGAGTGTATAAAGTTTATAGCTTCAAAAATTCAAAAAGAAAACAGATCAGTATAAAAAAATTAGGCTCCTACATATATCGAAATACTGTTTATTAAAAAGAGCTTATAATATCAAAATACTGTTTATTACAACCCTTTAAGTTCATTTATACTAATAAACTTAAAGGGCCGTAGTTATAAAAATATACTGTTTTTTCAAAAACCTGGGGATTATACCTCGAATAAAAGACTTCAAAACATAAAAACATTACATGGGTACATTTTAGGTTCTTTTGTAAAAATGGGGTGCACATTATACAGCGAATGTATCTAAAATTTTAAAAAATGCTTCTTGAAAGTGAGCGTTATACGACGGCGCAGGTGATACCCCGGATTTTACGGTAAATTTAAAAATATCTACACTGCTTTTCTATACATTAATAAATTATATCGAAAGTCAAACACTTTTTCTGTAAAAGACTTAATCGACTTTGATTTTAACATTGAAGTACATTGATTCAAAATAGCAATAAAAATTCCTTTACCTTACTCTTACTTTCTTGATATGCTTCTTACATAATCTTTTTCCACTCTTATGCTTAAAGGAATTCAAATATAGCCGCTAATTAGCTACATGTTCTGAGTGGTCATTTCTTTGATAAATATTTGTGGCATTGTGTTAAAGTTGTCGTAGCCTCTCGCTACCTCTAAGATTCTCAACTCCCCTTCGGCTATTATCCGAATCAGAATGTGTTGACTGGTTAAAGAATTCAGTATTCATCTTAACAAATCAATCTTTTATTTATTGATTTTTCTTAACTAAGGAGAATATACAAATATTATTCAATTCTAAGAACAATAAAACACAGTGGAGAATGAGAAGGGATCAATAATCGTGAACGACGGAATCCGATCTGAATCCACGAAAGATCGACGCGTACAATTACAGCTACACACGTATACTTAATTAAATTCAATATCACTAACCTGATTTCTTATACTATAGCAGGTTCGTCTAGTTGGTTCTTTAGGATCTTGATTGGGTCAACTTAAGGTCAGGATTCCTTCTTTAAGAGGCGACTTATATTTTCAGCTATTCCGGCAGTTCTTCTACGAATTAATTTTATCCACTACGGTGCTTTGGATTCCCAACGATTCTGTTCACTTTCCTCTACGTCTATACTTGACAACACTTTCTCATTTCATTTCAATATCTCTCCTTTTAACTCGCTAAACCCGAACTTATATAAAATATCTCATTTGCATAAATCCCGCTTTGGCTCCCGGTGGAGATTAGTTGAAATAAATAATACATTAAAGAATATATGAGAAGGTTAGTGAAACGCGTAAGGACCCGTCACAAAGTGTTATGTGTTCCGTTCATACAGAAAAGAGACTGATAATTAATAGTTCATTTATCAAAATTTATTGTGTGTTCGAAAATAAATCATTCAATATTATTCATCTTAAATTTATTGAGGTAAGTTGAATTCACTAGTTCAAGCATATATAAGTACTATATATCTTTTACAAGGATAAAATCTTAAGCTTATTAATTAATAGAATGATATTCTATTATTACAAAAACAGTTCAACTATTTATGCAAATAGTTTGAATGAAAACTTTTTTTCTTTTAGTTTAATTTAAATAGTTTCATTTATTTCAAATGAATATTATAGACGAGTCACTTTTCATTTATGTACAGGATGTTTTACAGCATTACAAACTTTCAGGACAGATATATACCTAGACCATGGGAAATCACATAGGAATGCATGATTCGTTAAAGCTTTCCAGATTCGGTAGGGACGATGCAAAACATAAGAAAAACGGGACAAGAATAAGAGAGGAAAACATGTTTAATATTGTTAAAACAGCAAAATTTTAAAAAAAGAACATTCAATGGATAATAGGGATACATATTGGGGTGATAGGGGTGCATATCGTTAGTGAGCAGGATCCGCCAGACGATCGTATGTGGAAAATCTGGAAATGACTGGCGATAGTTCACATACTGATAGCGGGATTGTACTGGACTAGATCCAGCACAGTCTCCTCGTTGTTTGCCGTTCGCTCATACTCCTGTATGACCAAGATGAAAGATTCGCAGTCGGACAATCTCTTGTGCAAGCGTCCAAGAAAGGTGTGCCAGGGAATTTACCCCGAGGGGAAATGTTGGGCGTACAACCCCTGTGCGACTCATCCATTGTAATCAGTGCTCCCGTAGGCCAGATGCATATCAGCATTCATGTAACGTTCCATCCTGCTTCCACTTTGTTGGCAGGGGAAATGAAGCTTCACAGCGAACGCGGCAGCAAAAATTACATGTGCGCATGCAACGTCATCTGATGTTACGGCTTACGTAGTGCCGTATGATACTGTGGCATATGATACGCCATATGATAACTTCAAATTCATATAATATTACGGGTCGTAAGATCTATTTTATATTAAGTTGAGGGCCGCAAGTTCTCTCTCTCTCTCTCTCTCTATTTTATATTTAGTTGAGCGCTTCATGTTTTAATGTTCAAAAAAATTAATAAATATATTCGAAATAAATATGCATTTTGATTAATAAAAGCAAAAAAGAGTATAATTTAAAAGAAATTAGCGAATTTTACCTATCTTCCTTTTATTTTTTTCGGTTTGTTATTTTATTACATATTATTATGTGCCGATATATTGGCCGGGCCGCAAAAATATACGTTGTGGGTCGCTGGCCACGAGTTTGAAACCCCTAGCATACACCAACCAAAGACTTTTTAGCATTTTTGCTGTATTAAAAATAATACAAACATGGTTTATTCTCTTCTTCTTGTAATGTGTATTTTGTGTCCTGTGTCGTCACTAACCAAGCCGGAAAAACGTTTCCAAGCACTCATTGCTATGTTATTTCTCATCATCTAGGTGTACTCTAACTGTCCTGCAAGTTTATAAAAGGTGTACTGATACCTTCACCATCATTAGCAACATCATTAACAAATTTGTTTTACTTTCTTACAAGAGTATTTATTTATGTCTATTAAGAGATTTTTTTTTTAACATGTCGGGTATATTTTGTAGTACACATTTCTTAGGTTGTCGGTAATTCCTCCGATTTTTCTCTCAACTTATATTTTGTATCCATACATATTTTGACTATGAGCAGCTTCTTTTACAGAAATAACTCTGAAATTTTATTCATTGTCCACTTTTTTCCTAATTTATTTTTATAGATATCTTTTAACTATGTAACTGATCTATACGGTTCCTTCTATTAACCTCTGGAGAATTCTTTTTGGGCCAACATTCTCAACACTTCTTCGAAGGCAGAAAGCGTGATTATGCAAATTAAGTAAAATATATATATTCTGTATTCGCGAGTTTGAAAGTTAGTGAAGTGAGAATAGATTGGAAGTGAAGTGAATTGTGAATAGATGAGAAGTGAGGTAAATTGGCAGTGAAACATATACGCAAACAATGTAGGAAGCGGGAAGTCAGAATATTAAGAAAGTGCTTACTTTAACTGTTGGAGCAGTGTTAAGGTAAACGCAAGGATTAGAAGACCGCAAGAGTTCAGGTACTGTGATCTTTAATCAAATAGAAGCTAGAGAGTTAAATTATTAGTGCGGTCATTAATAAATAAATAAGCTCTGTATAAAGTTATCTTAAAGATAGATCTGTATGATTGAATATATTCTTTTCACGCAATCTCGTCTCACCCCCGTTCTCTGATTGATCAAAGTTATATTATTTAGAGTGTTATCTGTATCTGAGTTGAATATAGTGATAAATAAATAATTGAAGTTCATCATGCCGTCTGATCATTAAGTTCCTCCCACACCTCTAGCCGGGTCACAGGGAAGAAGGGATGTATATTCTTTATAACTAAAAAGTACATTGTTTTTCTATTGAAATTCATCCCTGCAATGACAAAATACTTTTTATTAATTTTAATTTTGTCCGTTCTGTGTTTTCTATTTTACAATAACGCTGTGGATCAGTGAGCATCTTTAATTAATTAATTACAATGTACCTTATTACTAAATTATTAATGATTTATTGATCATGAATGTTATTGAAAATTATTTGTTCGATATTGAGTAATTGCTAATGGATTATTAACTACTGATTTAACTGTTAATTATCATTCAACTTTATAAGATTTAATTGTTTTACTTATTTCCTCTTAAAACATTTACTCTTTCTTCGGCTGGAAACTTTTCGATGAATTTTTACTGAAACTTAAGAAACTTCAGTTAAATCTATATATAGCCTTAAATTGAATGAAAGAGTAAAATTAATAGCATTTGCAAGCTTTTTTAACTCAGTTTATTTTTGACTTTAAAAACTTTCTTTGACATTTTAACAATGTTTTTAGAAGTTTAATTTATTAATTCGGTAAGAGGTCATGGTCATTATGCTTCAAGCGAGTCGTATATTCGACCAGTAATTGTCTTAGTACCCTTCGTATTAAGAGGCTAATAAGAATAATCTATCGAAGCTCAAATTCCTCATCTGGCGTGATGTGGAAGAGAAAAGGCGATCTCGTCACTTGAACACTGGAAGCAAATACGTCTGCCCTAAATAATCCTCGATTGGCTATTAAATATAACGTTAATATCTAATCAATTTGCCTTAATATACGAGAAAAGGGTCAAGAAGTATTTCAAAATTTCTCTTTCCAAGGTTTGGTAACAGTATCCAACACTATTATATCCAGTACATTATACAAGACTGAATTAGGGGTATTCAGCAACACTTCTACACAACGTGTCACTCGTCTTTATTCGTAGTCGCTGCAGTGTAGCAGATCGTTCAACATGGCAGCTCTATTGTTGATCTGCACCAAGGAGGAGAGGAGGACAGTGATTCACTTTTTGTTTGCGGTAGGTGTGAAACCTACAGAAATTATTCGTTGGTTGCAGGCGGAGTCGGACAGTGGTTTATCTGGAAGCAAGATCTACAAATGGATAGAGTACTTCAAACATAGAAGAACTTCTTTATGTGACGGCAAAAGATCGTGCATTAAATTGACGTCAACCACTGACGGTAGTCGTTGTTGAGTGTATAGTGATGGAAGGGATGGCTAGTATCCAGCGCAGGTATCACATCTCCCCAAACAAAAGGTGAATTACTGGAATTCTTTCCTCCTTGGTGCAGATCGACAATGAACTTCCATGTTAAACAGTATTCTACACTCTAACGAGTACGAGGGAACACGACTGACACGTTGCAAAGAAGTGTTACCAACTACTCCTCATTCAGAGGTGGATACTAGTGATGTTGCCAATTCTTGGAAAGAAAAATTGCAAAAGTCCCTTTACTGTTTGACTATCCCTCGTATTTTTAATCAAATGTAAATATTTTAAAATAGAATTGTTTTTTTCACATAAGAAATTAAACTACTTGTTATCGTTTTTCTGCCTCAGTAATATAGATGTTTATCTTAAAAAGTAATTAATTTTAAATTTAATCAAGTTATTCTATCTCGGAAATGTTACGGTTATTATTTTTAAAAAAACATTAAGTGCACAAAACGTCTGATCTTTCATATCTAGATCCGTTAACAGAAATTCAAATTTCTTCGCTTTTCAATATCCTAGCATATTTTAACTCTCCCTTAGTTTAATGTTAAGGAATAAAATACGGAAGTTCAAAGTCTTTTTTTAAGTAGAAAAATGTCGAATATTAATATTCTACTTTGACTTCATTATTACATGAAGTGCAGCTTTTATAAACCTAGGAGAATATTTTAATTCAGAACAATTAGCATATTCTCCCCTATATAAAATATAATCCATATTTTATTCCTTATATTTAAACCCTAAGAGAATTTCTAATTTTAAATGTTAAGTGAAATATTTTGGAAATTTAAGTTTATAGGGACATGGTACTCAATTTGTGTCAAGTCGTTAATTATTTTTAGATATTTAGTAAATTCTGTACGAATTATCTCCTTAATATATCTCTATATCACACACAAGAGGTTTTGCTTGTAAAAAATTTATTATTTCTAAGTTATTAAAATCTTTCATTACGTTTTCAGATATATTTAAGAAGCTCCTCATTATTCAAAATTAATGCATCCATAAAATTTCTAATATGCGATAAGGAACATAATACATGGTTCTTAAATTGAATCACTAATAAAGTGGGAACTGAATTTTTTTGTCGTGTAATTTCTTTTTCTGAAAAATAATTCTTCAAGTGCTTTTTTATTGTGTGAATTTTTTGAGTAAATTATCAAATCAAAATCAAAATGTCTTACGTTTCCTTCATTATGCAAAAATAATAAAATTTGGAAACATTGTACACAAATCACAAAGAGCATTTTGAATATTAAAAAATGTCATTTTGAGATAATTTCTTAAGATCCCTTTAAATACTAGGTTTCCTAAGTAAAATAACAATAGGAGGCAGAAAATTTGTCTGATTTCGATAATTTATGATTACTAATGATAGGTAGCTTCTTAAAATACTTTTTTCAATCTTTCAAAGTATTGGATATAAGGTAAAGTTCTGTCGTTTTTGAGCGTGATCACTTTTATGCATTGTCGATTCAAAGCAAGAATTCAGATCCGACTGAAACCTATATACACAGTCAGCTTAGAATACTATTGATGGTTTTTACATATTTTTTCGCATTTAGTTAGTTTTTTTAAACTTGTAAAACTGTCAACATGAGTGAAGAAAAAGTTACTCAAGACAATGTATGTTGTTTGAGTTCCAAAAAGGGAATAACTTGATGGAGACAAAAATAAACTTGTAGGACATACTTGATGAGGAAGCAGTAACAGCTCGAACATGCTAAAGATGGTTTGTGAAATTTTTCTTTGGTGATTTTCCTTCGAAAGATGAACCCAGATCGAGAAGATCATCAGATAACAGTGACGAAGAGCTACGCAATATGATCAGGACAAATCCCACCTTAACTTCTCCAAAAATGGGCTTCAATCTCGGAATTCATAAGACTATTACTTTTACTTGCATTAAAAGGCTTCTATCTGTGTCCAAACTCTCTGTTTGGGTGCCCCATGAATACAGAGAAAAAAACTTAATGAACAGAATTTCGATATGCTCTTCAAATCTTTCTCGTCACAAAAAAGGACCTTTTATGGACCACTTGGAGATGAAAAATGAATAGTGTACAAGCCCGTGGTTAGAAAGAAAACATATGTTCACATGGGGGAGATACCATAATTCACATCCAAAGCTGGCGTACATCAGAAGATTGTGTTGTGTTGTTGGTGAGACAGACAGGGTATAGTACACTATGAGTTGCAGATAAAAAATGAAACTGCGGTTACTGTTCGCAACTTGATGTTTTTAATAAAGAAGTTCAACATATAAACGTCCATCTTTGTCCAACAGAAAGGGTGTGACTCTCCACGTGTTAAGATACACCAATACACGTGACAATA
>BMAO01034998.1:0-14218 GCA_019973975.1 Trichonephila clavata
ACTGATCACCTGATTGGAACATCTGCTCATGCACCTCAAGGCCCAAGGTCACGTCGTACTGTTATGGACACAGTAGGCCTTGGCCCTCATGGGCTGTTGCGCCTCTGAGTTAAGAAACGTTTATTGGATTGAAAATTTCAAACATAGGATGAACTATTATTATTTTTTTTTCATTCTTTTTCATTTATACACGCATAGATAATTTAATAATTATAATGCATTGATTAAATAATGTTTAATTTATTTAAATAATGGGATTTTGTTTCTCAATTCATTCACTTAGTTTTTGCAAGTTGATCTCAATGCGTGCACATCATAATTGATGTTTCGTCCGCAGTGGTGGATTAAGCGGGTGTCGGACCTGCCGGCCGCCAGGGGTCCCCAGCGCTGGTAGGGCCCACGCTTGATGAGTGCAGAAGGCCAGCAACTAACCAACCCGCCACCTTGGAACAAGAAATGAAAAGAAAACTGAGATACAGTGAAACCCCCTAGAAATGGATCGAAATCCAAAGAAATCCTACTGTAGAAAAACTTTTGAAAATATTTTTAACAATACCGATATCGAATGCCTCAGGTGAATGATCTTTTTTAATTTTAAAACGTGATAAAAATAATTTAAGAAGTACTGTGGGAGAAAAGACAAATTGAGACAACATGACCATATATATACAGAATAAAATGTTTTGGACAAAAAGATAGGTAAAAATAATGGATGAATTTGCCAAAGAGAAATCAAACTGTTTAGCAAAACTGTAAGCTCTTAAGGTTTTTAATTTTTCTTTTATACAGTTATGATTTTCTTTAGCCGATGAGTTTTATTGTAGCAATACATTATATTTTGAGAATTTAAAGTAAGCCGACTCTTTTCACTATTTTAGTTTTTCGACTCTTAAGCCCATGGGCCTCAAACCTTTGCCGCCAAGGGTCTCCAACTACTTTAATCCGCTCTGTTCGTCGATGAGTTTGAGTGTGATTTATGTTTGATAAATTTCATTTTTTCGAAAAGAACAATTCGTACATGTAAGGAAAAAAAATTTACAGGAATCAAGCGTGATGCTGCAGGGGGGGGGGGGATCGCTGCAACGCAGGTATGCCCACTTCTAAGAATGCATAAAAACAGAAGCAACGTCATAAAATAGAAACAATTATGGGATTTATTTCTTACAAAACACTGCTCCAAAAACAAATATTGCTCAAAATAATCATATATTGTATAATTGTAAAGAATTTCGCGGGCCGCAAAATTATTCATGGCGGGCTGTGGTTTGGCCACCCTTGCCTTGAGAGATTGCCTTGTTATTAAAAATATCGAAACAAGTTTCCTTTTTTTCTACCCTGTAAAATGTAAAAGGATTGCTCATAGTTCAAGAATAAGTAAGACAATTGTGTAATGGGTATATCCGAGTTTTTCCTAATAATCCTCTTGGGGAATCACTTTCTTTACAATTGAAAACTTCCTCCCGAAGAAGAAGACGCGATATATGTAAATTATATTGTGTTTAAGTATTAGCTTTCGGGTTCGAGAGAAAGAGGTTAAAAGCTGAAGGATAGCAGTGAAGATTAACGTAAGATAACGTATAGCTAGGCGAGAACACTTCGTAGATCATTTGATTAATATTAAGATTGACGATTTGGTCAATTAGTTGTTAAATTGGATTTGGTTGGTTAGGATTAGATTGCTTTAGAAATTATCTTCAAATAAAAGTAGATATTTTGCCTAGACATGCTAAGTGTATGAGTGATTTATTATTATATCTCCAATTATACCGTCTACTTCGTTGTTGCTCCCATATTTATCAAAAGGTGCATTTCTTGACTTGGGTTGTTGAATTTGCGTCATTGTTAAATTGTAAATAAAGTGTATTGTTTTGACTATGTGGGGGGGGGGGTTTTCCTTCTAACTCTCGTACACTGAGGAGTGGGGAAACTCAACCATTACTACAGTTGGGATTCGGAATTTTCCCAAATCCTTCTGAATACTTTTAAACTTAATTTAAGTTTTGTTGTTTACTACATCAGAAACGAGTTGATTGAATTTTGTTGATTTCTCAAATTCTGTTGATCCTTTGTTAATGCATCTTTTGTACTGCGAAATCTTGATATTAAGCTATGTAAGAAAAAGTTAGTGTATTTCTCGAAAAGAATACAAAAAAAGAAAAAAAACACATTATACCGCAACCTGAAATTTGAAAACAGAAAGTATGGAGACAGTATCACTCATCTTTAGAGTCTGGGGCTTTTAACAGTCAATTTATAAATATAATTTTGTAAATTTACATTCATTTCATTTTCAATTTCATTTCTTCAAGTAAATATGTTTACATCACGGATGAAGGATTTTAAATATGTATTTACAACAACACGTAATTTCCTGTCTCTTATTAATTTTAAGTTTGAAGTGAATATTTTTGTTTAAGAAAGTCTTCAGATGAAATATTACATTCTCCTCGAGTTCTATTTATATATTTTTCAATTTTTTTTTAAAAAGAAAGTTAAATGCGTTTTTGTATTATAGCTCGATGCATCAAAAAATTCGATGTCAAAAGAATTTAAATTATAATGTTTTTAGTTGTTTTTATTGAAGGGAAAAAAACTGTTGATTCAAAAGAATTATTTTTACAATTGTTTTTAACGTTGAAAATGTAATTTTTTTTTAAATGCTATACTTCGAATAATATGAATACTCATTCCAATATAAGATAGCTAATCCATATGTGTAAGTATATACACTGGTATTCAAAATTAAGAAAATTTTTAGAATTTTTAGAATTTAGAAACAATTTTAAAAAATTTTTGTCGATTATTTCTAGAACTACTGGACAGATTTTAAGGAAATTTGGTATGGATAGTCGACTCTCGATAATTCGAAATTGGCGGGACCAATGAAAACCTTCGAATTATCAAGAACGTGGGAAAAAACTTCCAAAATACACGAAGAGAAATTTTTTGGAACACATTTAAATTTGAAACTATGTAATAAAACAACAATCGTACATATGTATAAAATTATTTTTATGGATTAAAATAATGCATACTGTACATATAATTAATCTCTTTTGACGAAAAAATCTGTTATCTTTTTCGGTTTTATGGCATTCAATCTAACTTTGTCAATAGATTTTCTAGAATAAATGAAGGTTGAAAAACGTCCGTGTCAACATGATTTTGAGAGAAAAAGTCGTGTAGTTCAGTGATACTTTAGCTTCTGTCAGAGTATCGGAGTCCACTTCCCCGATTCGTCTTCACCACTTTCTACATTATTGGGGATCCAAAGTCACAATTTAAGCATCAGATAGGGTTCCCGTGCAGCGATGTCCATGTCAACCTCGACGTAATCGTCAAACGTCAAATCTTGTTCTGGGAGAGCTTCCTAAAGGGATGGTTCAGCATTACATTCTATGAGTGTATTGTGCACACCAACCAGATTCGGCGTTGGTAAACCGATTTTTTTAAAATTGTTCTGACTTTTCAAAGGAACAGGACTCCTCTCTTCACACCCCTACAAATACCTTCCATTCTTCATTGGAAATAAAATCGTTTCGTACCTGGTTCCCTCAGACACTCCGCCCAACACTATTGGTCCTTCAAGGCCCGGTCCAGTCCGGCCAATAACCCTATTCGGTGCCATACAGATGACCCATAAACTGCCATGTCAGTCTGACGCAAAACACACACAATCCTACTCATCTCTTCTTTTACAATAGTGGACCATCCTTTCTGAGCACATGTGTAGCAAGACGACGTGTTAAACGAAAGATATGGGCGGCTGACAACAGGGGCGGCCGGTCAATTAACACTAAAAGGGGTTACGCACAGATAGGCATCAAAAGGATACACGCAGAAACAATACAACACTAAACTGTAAGCTCCAACCTGTTTGCTACAGAATTGTACCTGATAGTGAGTGTTCGAATGGTCGAGTGTTTTATGGATAACTTCGAATTATCGTGTGCTGTAGTCTGGTAAGCCACAGATTTTACTTCAAAATATTGAGTGTACCCAAACGTACCGTTTTAGTTCGAAATATCAAGAGTTTTTCTAGGGACAGAACTTATACTTCGAATTAGTGAGAGGTTCGTATTATCGAAGGTTTGAATTAGTGAGAGTCGACTGTATATAGGGCTGATATCACGCAAAAAAATAACCATTCAACAGTTAAAATTCATACGCATGATCGTGTGTGACATTCGTTGGCGTCGGAAGGTATGAAGTAGCAGCTGCAGAATAGAACAAAATAAATTGGTTAGTATAAGGTAGGGTCCCCTCTTTAAGATGAACAGGCCTCACACCGTGATTTTATACCGTAAATAAGGGAGTTTATGAGTTCCAGTGGCACACACACAATGAATCCCACTCGTTCAGAAACTCTGGAGGGTTCTCGGAGGGAGTTTGCAAGTAGCGATTGCCTTCCCAGAGTATCTCAGGCAGGCTCCACACCAGTGATTCACAAAGTACTCTATATCGAACCCCAGGAATCTATGAGACGTGCAAGGGATACACGTGAGGGAAAAAATAATTGAGAAGTCCATGAAGTGTAAATGAGGTTCTACGATAATTTCTTTCTTTAAACCGGATAATGACTAATTTTTCAAGAAAATTAAATCAAACTGTGTGTGTGTGGAAACAGATTTTACCAATTTAACAGATTAGTTTACTAAATTTAATGAGGTTAATTTGCAGTTACAAGGTTACAGCTAAATTTTATTAACACAAGGACCATCATTTTAGCGTTTCTTGTGTGTGTTTGCCAGAATTAGCTAAAAGGGTATAATATTGGACGTCGCGAATTTTCCTAGTTTCTCAATTGGCCACAGACAATCTGCCAGGAAAAGAACATTTTAATTTGCTTTCAACATTTAAATGCCCTTTATTCAGATTTTGAAACAAGTTTAAGATTGTTTTGACTGAGGTAATTGCCACAGTAGGCGATGAATTCATCTGATCAAATCGAAAACAAGCAATTTTACAATTAAAAACAAATTTTAATGCACCATGTTTTTATACACATTTGGCATCCACTTTTGAGCTATGGTACACATTTCAAGTCTAGCTCATCGGGAAGTTAGTTTGAAATCAATTGCAAAATTCCACCTGGACAAACATATTAGGAAGCGAGTTAATAAAAACATGGTAAAAAATTGCCATATTACAAGAGGAACTGATCGGGAAAGGCCGAATAAGAAGGGTCTAAGAATCGGGAAGGGTCTAGAACCGAATGTCACAGAGAGAGCAATTTTGATTTAAAAAGATATACTTCTTATTTATCTCGAATTATGGAGTATTGTGATAAAGTTTTTAGTTGCTTTTCCTGGTGAAAAAAAAGTTTCAATGCCGTTGCCAAAATAAAAAAGAAAGAAAGAAAGAAAAAGACTGGATACTCTACTAACTGAGGAGATTCGAGGTTAAACCTAACAAGATTGATGCCAAATGTTGAAAGTTTAATATTGAAGCACCAGATTTATCAACTCCCATTATAAACATTTGTTTTTGATCAGTTATATTACGTATTTTAAATTTTAATTTAATTCATTATACGTGAATATACTCCTTAAGTTTTAAACACTGTACTTCACTACAGTTATAAATTTAATTCTTTTTAAAATAAGTAGTAGTACCAGCTATCAAAAAGACATTTAAGTTGATAAATTTGCAAAAATTCAATATTAGGTAAGCAGGGGTCTACCCGAAACCGAAAAACATGACAAGGGGTGTATGAGACAAAAAAGTTTGGGAACCTCAGCTTTGAATAATCACATACAATTCTGTTATACATATTTTAAATTACTTTTGGTTAAAAGGGCATTGAAACTTTGTACTTTTTTTTAATCCCCTGTGTATAATTCAAAAATATAATATTTGACTATCAATAGCTTAAACAATTAGTTAGCTTTTTTTCTTTTTTTTTATTGCGGAATATGTCCGTGGGGTCTCAGGTTGTTAACTTTCTCGAGGGCTGAAAATATAAACAATATTCAAATAGATATAACTCTTTGAAATTAAAATTAAAAAATTCGAATCTCTTACACATTATATATAAAGGAATAGGCTTAAGAAAAGTCTAAAATGTTAAAATATAATCATAATTTTAAAAATTATAAGCATATGAAAATAAGAAATATTTCTAAAATAAATGTTAATTAAGTTTTACGTTGCGCATGCTATTTTCTAAAGTAGTAGCTTTAATTACTAGCAATAAGTTGATTTATTAAGTTAAACGTATTCTTATTGCACCATAATATTTTTAAATAAATAGAATAATAAATTATATTTTTTTTAAAAAAAATAAAAAATACATTTTAAATTTCAAATTTTTTAAATATTTTGAAATACAAAAGATATATTATTCTTAAATTAGAAAGGTTTGGAGAGTATGATGCATTTTATAATTATATACAGTGTTTTACACAAAGCTACTATTTTAGAAAAAAAAGTGCGTAACGCAAAAATTACTTACTATTTATTGCAAATTTATTTCTTATTTGCATATGCTTACAATTTTTAAAATGCTGATTATATTTCAAACACTTTGTACTTTTTTGAAACATCATCCTTTGAAAATAACGTGTAAAACATTCGAGTAATTTTAATTTAAATTTACCTGTTTGAAAATTGTTTATATTTTCACCCTGAGACCCTAAAAGAGTTTTAACGATAATTCGCTCGCCAATATTTATTCCCAAATAGATAGTTTTCTATATATTTCTGTCTTTTCAAACAGATAAACTTAAATTGTAAACGCATCCCAACTATTTTATATCCCAAAGATCTACTCAAGCAGAAACAGTAGTAGATATCCATTAAATCTTTCTCTTTCAGTGTAGAAATAGATTAGGTCAAAAACATGAAAAGGTTTTTACTAACCTAATCACGACATTTCTTCGCGTGACTGAATAGTTAACGTCATTAAACTATCACTTCACGTGCAACCGTATTCTCTTAACCTTCGGTAGTTAAGAGCATTTATAGAATTATTAAGTGGAGAGAGAATTAGAGCTTTATATAACGTAATAAAATAAAATAAAAAAGTTTTATTATTGGAAGAAGAGAATGGTTTGTGTTAAATAATAGTGAAAAACTCTGGAATGTAGTTAATGAGAAAAGTGGTTCTTTCAACTTGGACTAGTAATTCTTTTTTTCTTCAATTTAATTGTATGCAAATAAGCTAAATATATTCACTCTCATCCCGATCACTTGTAAACACTTTGATACAAGCCCCACAATCCTGACACACATTTAATTAAAGTATTCAAGATTGTTATCTTGCTTTATAAAACTTATTTAAAAAAACACGTATTCCCAGTGAATAAGTAATCACAAGTTAGTTATTACCTTCAAACATTATTAGTGTGTGTGTGTGTGTGTGTGTGTGAGAGAGAGAGAGAGAGAGAGAATTGAGAAGCATATCTTAATAATTAATATTTAGCAGAGGACATAATGTAAAAAGAAAAAGCCGACTTCTGAAAATATTGAATTTTTTGGTCTTTAAATTATTTGGTGTAATTCAGTATTTTTTGTGTTAATACTATTCAGAAGACTCAGTCAGGTTTTACACAGATTATGCATTTTTCACTTTGCTGTAGCTCTTATCGATCATAAGGAACGTTATGATCGCCAGGAATTGGGGTGAGTGAGGGAATATTAACGTCGCACTGTTTAGCTACACGAGGGCTTTGGGTGACGGACCTCGCAATTTAGAATCATGATCGAGTGACGAGGACGACACCTGAGCTGGCACACCCCTCCTAACTACTACACCAACGGGAGGACGTTCCAGCTCTCGACAGATTTTACGTGCATCTCTCCCTACACGGCGGGTCTTTAGTGGTATTGGGTTCGAACTCATAACATGCCAGCCATGATTCGACACCTTGACCACTGGGCTACGTGGCCACCGCCAGGAATTGGACATTATCCCCCAGTGGCGTACCTAAGATGTGTGGGTTTTGGGAGACACACCACAAACCAGCAGATTTTTTATTTTTACCTTAGAGATTACCTCTCGGAGCTTTCGTCAAAGTGGTATATAATAGAATGTAATCCCCCCTTCGCCATTAAATAAGTGTTTTCGTTACTGGTGTTGTCCCATGAATGGTTCGCAATATAAGATTTGAATAATAGTGGTAATTTAAAAGACGAATGATGTTCAGAAATGGAGGCCAAGATGTTACGGATTCTATTTTTCTGTAAAACTGCAATAAAATATTTATGTGTATGTGTGCATTGCGCTTTTTCATATTACTTTAACTATTAACCAAGCTTATTATTTTGCAAGTATTCAGTAAACTAAAAAAAAGAGTTATTTAAAGCTCCCTTGCAGGTGGCTTAAGGCATGAGCCAATTGCGCCCAGGGCTTCACCCTCGTTGGGGGTCTCGTTTCGTTCTCTACTTGGTCTTAATAAGATCATGATCAGGATAATTCTAATGTTCAAATATTATTACCGTAGATATTCTCCGAAAAATGGGGAATTTCAAACTGCATGTCTATTGGCAAAAGTGGCAGGACTGTATTATAATGTGCTGACCGTCGTCCATGCCCAGATATAGGGCCTAATGCCATAAACAATCATCCAACTCTACGAAATATGACCATCGGTCAAGCTGATTTGTTCCTAGGTTTGTGAAATCGTGAATAATGCACATTTATTTGTTTCAAATTATTGTTTGTACGAGTATTTGACAATGTGCGCTATGAACTGCCTACTTTTAAAATCCCAGGTAGGGCCTACTTTTTCATAGCGTCCTAGAGCCTCAAAAAATTGTAAAATTTCTCTGGTACTAGGGCAGAGGTACTCAACCTGCGGCCCGCATGCGGCTCATACGGTTTTTTTTAAGTCACCCGGTCATAGCCCATTTCTCTGAGAAATTCATTTATTTATTCATGAAAATTTTGTGGGAAATTCTTTGTTAAAAATCAAATATGTTCAATTCTGCTTTATGCTGTCGATATCGTATGGGTGCGAATTGATATATTTTTTTCTGATTAGTTGATAATAGATAACAGGGGAGTAGCGACCATTTTATGAGTTGAACTACTTTTTAACTATCTTTCATATCTTGCAAGTGAAAAATATTTGAAGAAAATAGATCGTTTCAAGACGGTTGGGAAATTGACTATTTGGTAGTGAAAAACAAGCATGGTTCTGTAATTGTTTGATTGGTCACGAGTGTATTTAAAAATGCAATAAACACGAATCGTTCTCAATGAAACTTTTCCTCGAAGATCTCTTTCAAGAGATGATAATAGGCTTTCTTGAATAATTTTTACAACAGCAAAAAGAATGTTTTGTCTGTGGTAATGTCACAGCGATAACAAAGGCACCTATGAAATTTGTTACATCATTGGTAATCATATGAAACCGTTTACTGAAGCAGAAAATTGTGAAAGAGTGAGCTTTAAATACTTCCTATTTAAAAAATTCAGTGACAAAATAAAAAAAAAAATATGAAAAATAATAATTGAAACAAAAACAAAATAAGAGTTTTTTTATAGTTTGACCACAATTTCCCCATATTTTAAATTTCTATGTTATCTTGATCTTTTTATGTTTTTTATATAAAGCATTTCTCCTCCACCCGTCCCCCTTCATTAATACTCATGTTGCGGCCCACGTGAAATAGCTAACATATGTATGCGACCCGTCAGAAAAAAAGATTGAGTATCCTGGTCTAGTGCCTCAAAAGTTTTAAGACGTCCCTGCTTCGGTCATCTTTCCTGAACATTCTCTTCGACTTTGATTATGAAGAGTCTTACTCGCTAGGATAGCTAGTTCTGAGTGTCCAATTTTCTTGATAGGCCTTTTGAAAATAAATAAAAATTATCGCATTAATAAAATTTGTTAGAAAGTGTCAAAATATTACACAGGTTGGGGATTCATACCATTGATAAGGCGGAAGCTACGCCCTAGTCTTACGTATTAGAATATTAATTTATGACTTTAGGCTTAACGTTAGGCTTAAATTAAAATAAAATTACACAATATCCACTTCAAATAATTGTTTCCCCAAAACTTTAGCAACCTCTTCACACAAAACAGTTATAATTCTAGAATATAAACATTAGAACTGTTGCCATCTGGCAAAGAAAAGAAAATACAGAAAAAAAATAGTTTGGTGTCAGTGACATATTTTTATCGTTTGGTTATTTTTCCATTTGACAATTACTTACAATTATGAATTCTCAGTTATATAGAATACTGTTCATAATTATAAGAAATATTCGAATGATTAAGTACATTTAGTTAATAATAATATTTAATCCGTGCATTAAACTGAGAATCAGAATGCATTTTTCACAACCTATTTTTTGCAATTTTATTTTAAATAATACAACAATCATAGTAAAAATTACAACAGAGTTCTTACCGGATATTACGCTTGATTCTTTACTCAGCATTACGCAAGATCTTTATTCACATTAAATTCTATTTTAAAATTCACAAATTAGCATTTTATGAGCTCGTGCAATAGTTCTTTCGGACTGACGAATTCATCACTTTTAGACTACAGCGTAGCCCCGTCATATCAATCAACATTGAAATTGAGGGAAGGGTATATTTGAATATGTGATTTGCATGATCTTCGAGGAAAGATTTATTTACGCGTCGTGAATGCTTTTGTACTTAGGAGTCAATTTTACATTTAATCTCTTTCTTTCTTAAGATTAATTTAATGTTTTTTTGTTTGTCGTTGAAGAAAAATAATTTTTTCGAATGTTTTTTTTTTCATATTAATGGTGTTTAGATATATATATACAGTCGAACCCCGATTTAACGAATTTATCGAGGCCGAACATTTTATTAGTTAATTCAGGGTTATTTGTTATATCAAGGTTGAAAAAAATACAAAATTATAGGGTTTACCTTTAGGAAATTCTATAATAAGAATACACAAAAAATATCCAAAGTTAGAAGTTTTTAACACACCTTTTATCTAACTACAAAAATACTATTAACGATTTAATACGCACCAATTAGCTGGAGATTTTAAAATACAAATTAACAGATGTTTTACAACCTTGTGACGGATCTATACGCGTTCCACTAATCCCTTCTTGTCTCTTAAGGAAAATATTTAATACAACCAACCTTCATCGATTAAGAAACGTGATCATCTAAATGTATATATAAATTTCGTTTTCGCGAGTTGGCAGTAAGTTGTTGACAAACTGAAGTTGATACGTTGGAGTGTGCAAGTAGGAGTTAACATAAAGTTGAGAATAGTTGTTAATTGAAGATTGAAAAGGAGTGGAATTAGTTAAAGATTACAGAACGGGGAGCCTGCGACATAGATCAAGTCGAAAGAGCACCTGCAAGTTTCCAGTGTAGGATCCGATGCATAAAAAGTTCAGTTACTGTGCATTTGATTAATTAGAAGCTAGTTTAATTAGTGTGCGACGTAGTTATATTTGAGCGTATTTAAGCTGTCTTAGATTCAGTTGAGGGTCTGTAGTAGTATCCCTGTCTATATAATCTCACCTCCGCGCTCTACTTTATATCAGCTACCTTAATTAGAATTGTATTGTGTCTGATAGATAATTGGATAATAAATTGATTAGGCTGAAATCATGTCTGTGATTATTCTGTTTCTCCCACAATTCTAGCCGGGTTTACAGGTAGATAAGAGGGTTCAGATGTAAGAGGAGAACCAACCGTTATCACAACCTTTTGGATTCCTGACTCGAAAGAGTCTTTTTCAACATTATTCAGAAGAAGAATACTTACATCTATCTGCATCAGGGATGTTTTCACAGTTTCCAAACAATGTAAAGCATTAGAAGATGTAACCAGATTTCAAGGGAGTTTCCACCTGAATTTCTGCATCAAAATCTCTATTTATTCAAAAACTTTCAAAAAAAAACAATTTTTTTTCGGTCAAACCTTACGTATAAAAAAACTTCGCTTCTCTCAAGAAAACATGAGAAATAATAACTTTAAAATATCCCCTGCGTTGAAGAGCGGAGTCAGATAAGAAAAGAATTTTCAGTCTTATTGAAAACTCACCACACTATTACACTCATGACTCATCTGCATCTGTAAACAGAGAAGTCTTAAGGCATGGCCAACTGGGCCCGGGCCTCGCTCTCAGTGCGGCCTGGTTTGTTCTCGACTCTGTCTTAGTAAGATCATGATCCGGAGATTTAATGTGGCAAATATTATTTCCTTTTTTTATTCTCCGAAAAACAGGGAATTTTCAATCTTCATGTCAAATGGTAAAAAGTTGTAAGGTTTTTTTTTATGGATGACCGTTACCCATTTCTAGGCCTAGACTTAACTTTAAACAACATTTAACTCATTTAGTCAAAATGTGGTCATCGGTCGAGTCGGTTTGTGCCTAGGTTTTTGAGATTGTAAGTCGGGCGCATTTATTCGTTTCAAATTACAGTTTGAACGATTATTTTGAAAATGCATGTTACATTTTGTCTACGTTTAAAGACCTCAGATAGGGCCTACTCTGAGGCCCTGGGCCTCAAAAAATCCTAAGATTTATCTGGACCCAGGGCTTTAAAGAGTCTTAAGACGTCCCTGTCTGTAAAGTCTAATAATGAGCAGCAAGTAGCCTTTCCTGTCAAAGTCTGGCACTTACAAGAAAAGTCCTTTTCTTTCCGAATAATAAAAAATGTCATTTGAAAAGAAATCCATTTTTCTAAACCAAATCAACAAAAAAAAATTGGCTGTGGAAAAAATTGGAAAATCGTGGATTCGTTAAATAGGGATTTTTTGCCTTCCTTTAATCGGGGGGGGGATAAAAAATTATTAACCGCGAATTTGGTAAATAGAAGTTCGTTAAATCGGAGTCCAACTAAAGAAAAACATGTAATGAGTCTGTACTTAAAATTTCTTAAGATAAATTTTCATTTGTCCTGATACATTTCAAATGTTCTAAAATTCGAATTTTTTACTAAACATTACCTTGATATTTAGTATTTAAAGTGTGGCCGCGTAGCCTAGTGGTCAAAGTAACGGACTCGTGGCTAGTATGTCCTGAATTCGAGCCTAGTACAGCTGAAGAGCCGCCTTGTAGAGAGTTGCCATTTGCACGTTAAAGTTGTCGAGGCCGTAGGTGTGGTATGGAAGTTAGAAGAGGTCGTCCTCGTCAGTAGAAAAAATTACGAAATCCGTCGCAAAAAGCCCTCGTGTAGTTGAATAGAGTGCGAACTTACTCTCTCATTAGTATCTACAAAAGCCGCACATCCTGTATAGTGGTTAGTGATGCTGACTGCTGTACCTTAGGGCCTGGGTTTGAATCTCTGTGAAGACATGGGTGTTTGCAAATGTATAAAGCCTTTGCGCCATGGGGGTACTCTAAATAGCCGTAGAGCCGGATGTCCTCTCTTGAGGTTAGTGCAGGAGGAAGAGTGGCAGGCCCCCTGACCATCCTCAGGGTAATCATCCTAAAAATTGGGGGGGGGGGCAAATTGTACTGTCACCTGTCTGGTGCTCAAAGCTACGGCTAACAAAAGGGTAAGAACAAGCCCCTTACCACGATGAACTTCATGGGCCTCCATTGAATCATTTTTCGTATAAGATGAAATGCAAGGTGCAAGTTTTGGTGACTTAAAACAGGTCATAAATTTTCTTTACAGTTACCAACGAAACCAATATTATAAATTATCAACAAAAAAAAAGGTAAAAGGAATTTTTACCAGAATCTAAACACATTATTAAACTAAAAGGGTAGATAAAATTGCGTGCATTTATTTTTCATTTTTGTCTATTTTCCATTATCAAACTGAGGCCTTGATGGCCTAGTGATTAGGGTCACGAACTCGGGAGGCCAAGGAACGGGATGGCTAGCCTAGGGCAAGGTAACGGGCTCGTGGATGGTGTGTCATGAGTTCGAGCCCAGTATTGCTGAAGACTTGCCATGTAGAAGCGATGTACGTTAAATCTGTCGAGAGCTCAACTTCCTTCCGTTGGGTGTGATGTGGTAGTTAGGAGAGGGTGCTAGCTCAGGTGTCATCCACGTCACTTGGCCATGGTAAAAAAATTACGAGGTCCGTCGCCAAAAGTCCTCGTGTAGCTGATTCGAGTCTTCATGCTACTGAAAACTCAGCGTGTAGAAGGGGCCGTTGCTCTTTAAATCTGTTGTCGCTCAACGCCCTCCCGTTGGTATGGTGCGATATTTAGGAGAGAAAGGTAGCAATTCAGGTGTCGTCCTCGTCACTTGACCATGGTTCAAAATTACGAGGTCCGTTTCCAATAGCCCTCGTGTTACTTTA
>BMAO01034999.1:0-18008 GCA_019973975.1 Trichonephila clavata
GGCTTTTGGCGACGGTTCGCATAATTAGAGTAATTTCTGGAGCATTGTAAACCTTGTTTATAACAAGTGCTATTTTCCTTCTTGTAAATAAATCTATTATTATTTTTTTGTGTATGTGCTTCGATTCTGCGTCAATCATCTGTGTGTCTTTGTCCATTAATAAATCTGTTACTATTCAAATAATTGGAATCGTCGGCTGGTTTTCTCTACGACAAGTTTACAGTCACATACGGATGTGCAATGCAATGTTTTATATACAGAGTATTTTGTACAAAAAAATCTAATGGTTATTGATTAACCTTATGGGAGAATTTACAATACAAAAAATTTTATGTTAAATTTGTTAATAATTAAGGAAACAAATTAATCTGTATAATTTATTTACAATTATGTTATATATGTTTCACACACAAGTTGTGTTGATTATTTACCATACAAACTAATACATCACTCAATAAGTCCCGGGTCTAACATATAAATGATGCTATCTTCTAACTTTTCTAAGTCTGATCTAGTTGTGCTAATTTCAAAAGTTACTGGTCAAAATTTCGTGATAATATCTTGTTTAGTGGAAAAGTAACAGTAGTTTTAGTGAAGCAACTTTTGTTTGTTTAGAAATCATGGATGAAAAAGAATTTCGAGTGTTAATTAAATTGCCTTTTGATGGAGAAAAACATTGTTTAAGCAAAACAATCGCTTCATAAGTGTTATCCAGACTCTGCTCCATCAGCCCACAATGGTTAAGAGGTGTATGCTGACTTAAACGTGGTCACACAGACACAAACAATGCTGATGCTCAGGACATCTGAATTCGTCAGTTGTTCCAGAAAATATAAAAAAGTTCATAAAATTGTTTTAGACGATCGTAAATTGAAGTTACGTGAGATAGAAAAGCATTTGAAAATATCAGAAATCAGTGTATTTACTATATTGGTTGAACATTTGTCAATGAGTGGGTGCCACGTTTCCTCACTATCGATCAAAAAACAAGAACGCATCGACAATTCAGAGCGTTTCTTGGAGCTGTTTAAGCGAAATAAATAGAATTTTTACTTAGATATGTGATAATGGATAAATCCTGGATCCATTACTTCACACCTGAATCAAAGAGATCGTCAGCTAAGTGGACAGCATCCAGTGAAAAACTTCCAAAGCGATCAAAAACTCAGACACAGCTGGCAAGGTTAAGGTATCTGTATTTTGAGATGTACGCGGAATTTTGTTTATTGACTACCTTAAGAAAGACGGAACAAATAATAGTGAATATTACATGGCATTATTGGATCAGCTGAATGAAAAAATAAAGAAAAAACGTCCTCAAATGTGCAAAGAAAAAGTGATTTTTCTCCAAGACAATGCTCTAAGTCCATGAAAACGATGGTCAAATTGCACGAATTGCGCTTCTAATTAATTTTTCACCCACCGTAGAGACTTGATTTGGCCCTCAGTGGCTACCTTCGCAGACCTTAAAAAAATGTTACAGAGAAAAAAAAAATTGCCTGAAATGAATAATTATGCGAACTCGAGAGCAAATACAAAAGGTTTTAAAAAATTATAAGAGCGCTAGGCTGAATGTATCGCTCTTGAAGGTGAATATCTATCTCTTAATCAATAAAGTTCAATTTTGCATAAAAGTTGATGTTTTATTAGTTAGGTCCAAAAATAATTGATCCATGTGCTACATCCTAGAATTAAAATGTTGGAATTAAAAATTGAAAAATTTCCACTTTTTTTTTTTACCTTAAAGATGGCGAGGAACACTTTTCTAAATGAAAAAAAAAAATATTTCTTACAATTCTGCATCTCTTAAATTTTTTAGCATATTATTTTTAAAATTTCACACAACAATCTTATGTTCTGTATTATTTGAGCGACATAAGCGATACCAATCTAACTATAAATAAAATATTTGATTTCTTCCCGCTTGGAATCATTGAAATAATCTGGGAATTATTTTTTTAAATTCTAGCTATTGTGAAGAAACCCTGGCAATATTCTTTCAAAGGTAACACATCGATATCAGAAGTTTATTTATCTTGATGAGAATTTTTTTCAAAGAAACTCTCCTAAAGTTAAAAGAGAGATTCTCGTTTTTTTGAAATTGGAATAACTGCAATAATTGAAAAACTTTTTCAAAGAATAAAAAATGGTTTCGGGAGATTTTGTCTCATCTTGAGATATATCCACTGCTTTATTTCTTAAAGAATAGGAAACAAAATCAGATTTTTCTATAATTCAAAAAAAAATTTCGATGACAGAAAAATATGTATCATTATTATCAATATAAGATATATTCATAATATTGATTATTATCAATATATGCACCTATTTAATCATATAAGATACTTAAATTATGAAAGCATGCAATAAGTATGTGTTTAAATTATAATATACAAATCTCTTTCACTTTCATGGTAACCTATTTCCAGTTATTTGTTTTCTTTAGATACCATACTTTTTCCATAGGGTCTTGTTTTATTTTGAAGGATTTTCTTTGTGAGTAAACAAATATCTTAAGATTTTTTTTGTTGAACATTCAATTTATTACTTACTTCAAAACCTAAATAACTGATTAGTTCGATTTAGTGTATTTGCAGACGATTTGAATTCGATTACTGATAGCAAAAAGAAGAAAAAAAGCATTCACTGTTACATTTTTTACAAAGGATTATTTTTGTTGTATCTTTTTTTTAACTCTATTTAGTCAAGACGATTTGTTTAAATACTGCTCTTATTGCCCATTAATTTATTTAAGTTTCTGTTGGTAAATTTGGCAGTACGCGTTCATTATATGAAAGTGAAAATGTGATACGCTGCAACTTTTTGTAGGCATTTTTTATTTACGCCCATTATGGAAGAAAGAAAGGAAAATAAATAAAAGTTGATATGTGTTCATAGAGATTGATCATTCTACAAACAGATAAGGAATATTTATTTGAATGATCTTGTAATCACTTTGTTGGAAGAGTTCACTGCTTTTCAATGTGAAAAATTATTAATTACGATTGTAATTTTAAGCAGATTTATTTTGGAAAATGATCATTTGATAACTTCCAGGTTATCGAACGTGGCTATCACCTGAAAACCTTATATTTTTCTGTACACAGTTTTTTGTTAATCATTCTATTTACTTCAAACTAAGGCTTACTTATCACTCTTCAAACAACTTAAAATTAATAATATAATTCAGTCGGAGACTCTAGAACTGTTTAAGACTCTAGAACTGTAAATATTATGGGAATTAAGACGAAATGGTATAAACGTATACATTCCAAATAACCATTCATTTGAAAAATATAGATTATAAAAAAAATGAAGGTCTTACATGGGAAAAAAATCCCGGATTTAAGTGCCAATGCGTTTGAAATTTATCAAGTACTAAGAGAGAGAGACTTCGATAAAAAAATTTACAGAATTAGGATTAAATATGTTTAATTAGAAATATATTACGATGTGATGCGTTCTTTTATTCCAGACAAAAATTGTTTAATTACTAAACCTTCCTTTCCTAAAAATAATTTTATTGCTTGAATGTACATATAATTATTTACTTTTACATAAATGTCAAGTGCGATGTAATTTCCTTCCTACGCTGAATTTTTATGTCTTTGATATTTGCATGCAGTTTTTGAAGATATAAACTATGATTTATCTTAGATATACATACATATATATATATTAAATTAGCTGTAAGTGCAACAATGCGCTTTTTACTTTAAAAAAAATAAAGTCGGAAATTGCTATTTTGTTACTTAATATTCTTGCTTTTGACAGTTTTTCAAAGTAATATATGTAAAACTAAAGTTATTCTATTCGATTTTATACCCTTAAAAAAAACAGACATCAGTTTTGTTTATCTACCGTGAGAGAACTTTTGACAACCTTTATAGGCATCTTTCTTTTATTTTATAGATGTTCCGTGTTGTGTGTGTGTATGCTCTTGGGTGAAAAACTGAAGTCAATGAAAAATGGTAGCGTGAGCTGTGCATTTTTAGATGCTTTTCTTGAAATGACGTAAACATTATGCTTACGTATTTGCTGTAAAATTCTTTGAGGTTTTAACACCCCAAAAGCCAAATTTATATCGACAGAATTTGAGAAGGAGACCTAAGAGTTAAAAGCGCTTTTTCGAAATATTCGCTTTTATTTATTTTAAAAGATGCAATTGACAAAAAAAAAATGCTTATATGTAGAACGGCATGAGGATATAGATGCTTTAAAAATAAATAATAATTTATCACTAAAAATGGTACTTAAAGTAAAAAGTAATATTTGAAACAATAATTCAAAATGCAATAATAGTTTACTCAATTAAATATGTTTTTTTACTGTAAATGTGGAAAGTGGCGCGATTATATGAATATACCTTTAAGTTTCAAAGATATTTGTATGATTAATTTTTGAAATTTTTATTAATTTTATCCAATTAAAAGAAGGGTCCTTCAAAGTTACTATCGAATTCAAGATTTTATACGTGTTTTAAAAGAAGATCCAAACTTTGAAACATTCTTAGAAATAGAACAACGTGCTGTTCTTTGTTGTATACGTCTTTAAATAAAAACTAAAAACCTAATGGGTATCGATATTATTGGAAATTAAATCAACATTACAGATCTATTTTTTATTTTGCTTATGGAAGACTTTTTATACAACTTTTTCAACTGACATTTATAGACGAAATCCGTGCGTTTAAATTACAATATTAGAGGAAAACAGTTGATTTGTTTTGCCATTTGTATGCTTTGGTGCCCACTTCAATTTGATGCACAAAAGCCAAAGTAGAATATATGGTCAAACGCTTTTTAATTTTTTACATAACTCGGAGCAGCAGAAATATTTAATTTTAAATGCTCTCTTGTGCACTGATTTTGATGAAAATTGTTTTATGAAGATTGTATTTTTAAAGTCGTAGTCATAACATCACTTGTACTATATAAATCCCGAAGAAATAGAACTCATATTGAGGTTAGGAAGTTCCAGAATACATTTATGTTTGAGATATCTAATAACGTAAATATTGTATTTCTCTCACAAAAATCACGTTTAAAAATGGCCTAAAATAGCTAAATAATTCCCTTACCCCAATTATTATTTTTGTAGAGCTCATTTATTATTCTAAATAATTTGAAAAATAAATTTAGTGTACAATAAAATATCCGGTTGTTTTTGATTAAAAAAATTATTATTTTCAAGCCACAATTGTAAGAAATTGTAAAATACAAATTTAATGTTTTACTTTTCATAGTTCTCTTTTCAGATCAAAAATTTATTTTCATGTTTTTTTACTGCTATATTGACGTTATTTTACACTTTTTATCTTTTGTTTAGCAACACAATTTGTTTACTAAACAATTTTATACATTCATAAAAGAAGTTATTTACAACTTTTGACAAAGAAGTGTTTGTCAAGAAAAGTTTGCTTTTTTGTAGTGGTTTTCTCTTTCAACAAAAGATACGCGGCACAAAATCTAGTAATAACAGTTGTCATAAACATAAGGTAAAAAAAAAAACATGTTTAGTGACTTTTCAGGGAATATTCTCTAAGGTCACTGTTTAATTTTTCATAAGGGTGGTAACTATAATAGCCCTATATTTATGGATCTTTCAACACCTTTCTGCAATTTTTACATAAAAATTTGTTTCAATATGCCAAAAAGAGACCTTTATACATCACCATAAAAAAGTGCATTAAGAAATTAACAAACAGTGTATTAAAAATAATTATATTATCGAAGAAAAACCAGAATATTTTAAAATTTATCTTGAATAATATTTAAGAAGTATTGGCTTATTAATCCTGAATATGCCATTTTAACAATTGTAAAAAGAAAGTCTTCTAAATAAAAATTCCTCTTTTTCTTCTTCGGATATTCTTTTGAATTAAAAAAATTACATATGTTTAGTATTTTTTACTGTTAAATTTATATGTAATTAAAATTTTGTACAATCTTTTGTTCTCAAAAGTGTTATTTTACAAAATAATGCATTCTTTTCAGAAAACAAATTTGTATAAATCTTACTCGGAAAATTTTAATTCAAAATAAATCCTCAAAAAATATATTATAAGAACATTAAAGAACGTTATATATACAAAAATTAATGTTACAAAAATAAGGAATACATTTTTTTTAACTTTAAATCACACTAAACCTCAATTAATTTGACTAAAATATCATTAGATTGAAACTATTATAGCTATCAAAAAACAACAATATAAGTTTTAGAACGACCCTCAACTTAAACGAATTCTTAATTCTTCATGCAAAATTATTTGTTTGTATATGTCATGAATTATATAACTAAAAGAGTATGCAATTAACACACAATTTATAAAATAACGCACACGACATCATTTCTCTATCACTCTGTAGAAAAGTTTCTTATTTGTATTTGTATTTTTTTTTTTTTTTTTGGCTGAATTTTCTGAAGAATGTTTTTTCAAATTATGCTACTTTTAATTCTAAATTTGTTAATCAAGATTAGTTTTTACGTAAGAAAAAATTGTAAAAATTAGTTTCTAGAATAGAAACAAGTTGTCTATAATTTCACATTTAAGTTATATATATATATATATAACTTAAATGTGAATATATATATATATATAAATTACGATTTGACTTCTCAACTCAAAACACTTCTCATTACTCTGTGCCACACAGTTCCCTACTTTTTTGATTGGAAAAAGAAAATTGTAAATTTCATGTTAAACACCATTGATTGAAGTAGCAGATATATTTACCTGAAAAAAAAAACATGCTGCAAAGCAACCAATGCTTGTCTTCAAAAGAATTATATATATTTAAAAAAATTTCCTTTATACTGAAAACAATTCAATAAAGTAGATTCGTCATTCTCTTAGGAAATAAATCTCGAAAGTTCACAACAGCATTGATAAAAAAATTTTTAAGGATTATGCTAATAAATCAAATTTAAACAAAACGAAATTATGTTACATTTTTTTTAAAAAAAAATATCATGTGGGATCTTAAATCAAGTATTGTGTCAAAAAAATATAGAGTTTTGTGAGTTATATATTTTTTTCATTATCCTGTTATTCAACTGCGATTTTGAAATACGTATTTATCTTAATCACTCTTTAATGGTTTTGAAGAGCAACCATCCTTATCATCAAAGCATGGGCTGAAGCAAAGCCACGTACAACTATTTTTGCTATGGAATTTTCCTGTTCGAACTTAATATTTTTTTAACGCATAGAATGGAACAAGAGGAATTATTTTATATAACATCAAATAGTTAAATTGTAATTGTTATTATTGTCAAAAAATTTAATTAAAAATGATAAGAGTTTAAGGCAGGGGTGGCCGAACTTTTCCAGGTTACTTCCAATCTTTACAAGGTGTTGCGGTCCACCCAGTGGCGTAGGTGTGGTGAGCTAAGAAAACGGTCTACAATATTTATTATAACTTAATAATAAATACGGAATATGTGTACTTAGCTGCCTATTTACAAAACAACAATCTCACACATTAAGGGCAAGCAAACGGAAGATACAAATATAATAATAATAGCAACAAATTAATAATATGAAATAATGCATTTTGTACGAAAAAATTCGAAATATATTAAAAAATAAATCATTTTCTTTTAAAGTTACTGCTCATAGTGATAGTCAGTAGAAGACTTAGTCTGTATACTGACAGCCAACCTTGAATATATTCCGGTATGTATTTACTAAATGCTAATCTTCAGGCTGTCTCCCCAAAATGTCTTGGCAGGCCTCCAGTTGACCAAGATCGACTTAATGCCCGCCATTGGCTTAAGGAAATTCTCTCTCGAAAGAAACTTTAAGTGTTATATATCACATGTTTTACACAATAATAGTAACTGATTAAATCTGAGGTCTATGAAAAGGAGGAGGAGGGGGGGGGTTCTTAACCCATGGTACCTTTATTATCATTCTACAGTTTAGCTTGTGTAGGTTGGTCATGCTTGGAGGTCATGGTCTTGAACTCATGGCCATCGAGTCATAAATTCGAATTCCATTGTTGCAGAAGGTCTAAATCCTAGAGGGACTAAAGCGCGTTAAATCTATAGAGGCTCAAGTTCCTCTCGTTGGGTGTGTGATAATTTGGAGGTGGATGCCAGCTCAGGTTACGTCCTCTTCCCTTGACCATAGTTAAACATTACTCAAATTCCGTCCCGAATATCATACGTATTGCTTTATAGTGCAACATTATTCCCACTCACATTTCAGTTTAGTATGTCTATAGATTAAAATAAATATCTAGTGTCATTTTTATTTTAAAATACACACCTACTAATTATAGATCATTCCAATCCCATTTTCCCAATCACTGATTCAAAGCGGCCACGGCAGCCTAGTGGTCAAGGTTATGGACTCGTGGCTGGAGTGTCAGGAGTTCCAGTCTGCATTGAGGAGGCCGTTGCCCAAGTAAATTTTGGCGAGGATCAATGTCCCTCCATATGTGTGTCTTGTTAAATCCTCTTCGGGACGAACGTCGCACCCATGCGCCGGCACTAAACACCGCCAGGAGACGAGTGTCGTATCTTTGCGCCAACGTGTTTCTTCCTCACTGGCCTATCTACTAACCGGTGCGCCAGGGATCTGGAACGTTTTTTAAGTTCAATTTTTTTGGCACTAGATGGCATTCTATGTCCATAAGATTTGAGATACATAGATATTGACTTTCTACTCGGAAATGAGAGAAATATTACTCACTTACACGTGGTTTTTGTTTTATAAACATAAGGGGAAAGGAATGTTTCCGAATTGAGTGCTTTACGACTGCTCTTGAAATGAACATGTGGTTTTTGTTTATAGTGAAGATGAGGAATCTTTTTTCGCTAAAGCATTTGATTTGGGTTTTCAGTCTTGTTTTTTATGGATAATTAGATCTGGTAGTTAAAAATTTGTCTTTTTTTCGTACTTTTTTACAAGGCTGACTTTTACAAATGCTTACAATAAAATGTTTAAAAACGTGTACTTAAACAGAAAGTAGCTGAAGCAAATAAAGTATATTAATACGAAATATATGAAGCATATGCTGTTCGTATAATATACAGAACAATATTAAACAACACGTTTATATTTCGGCATTTTTTATTGATTTAGGCTAAACTAGACAAAACCCTCCGGCCTGTGTGTGAGTGACTCTCACAATAGAAACCTCTGTGGCGTACCTCGTCGCTAAAGGTTAAATTCGGAGAGGGAGGAGAGAGAGAAAGCTCATATGTCGTTTTCGTCACCTAATCACTGTTCAAATTTACAAAGTCCGTTGCGAATAGCCCTCATAATACTTATTGTGCAACTAACCCCTTAAGCGATCAGTATTTTTTACCCAAAATGTTTCCAAAAAGTTGCATTTTTTTACTGTTTATAACTAAACACACCACATTTATTCACCACAATAAAGGAAAAAATTCCGAACGAAAAGCATTTCAGTCATAGACAAACTGCATCACCTTTTTAAAATACTAGCTCTAAATAATACACCATAAGAATTAAAAATAAGCGCAAATCAAAGAAAGGAAGAAAATATCAGTGCGTACAGCGGGCAAACCCGTTGCGGCAAACTTTCGGTAGCCCGTACGTTGTACAGGCTAGCCGCTTAGGGGTAAATAAACTCAATCACACTGAAGAATGTCTAAAATGTAATTATCTATTTCATGTTTTACATCATAAATATTTTATATTAAATCAGAGATAAAGAGTGGTTCAGTTATATATTTATAATGCGCTACCTAATTCTTCCTCTGGATATTAAAATAAATTGCTTGTGTTGTTTTACTTTGTTATAACCCATACATGCACAAACTCTTTTAAATAACTATAATCTCATTTCTTCCAACGATTTAAAAATATTCTGCTCTCTCACTTAATAATTTAATTTTTAATAACCACATATCTTGTACTGCGAAAAGTAAAGAAGAAAATTTTTTTTCTGGGTATCAATCGAAACATAGCTATTAGTTTCTTAGCCATATTATGTATCCTTGAAAAAGAAAATCGTGGTTGAAATATTTTTAAAACTATTTTTGTAATTGCTTAAAATTTAATTTTCTTAACCAGTTTCAGAAAAAAAATGACTATGCAGAGATAAATAAAAATAAAATTCGGTAACTATGGTAATTATTGTATTTTATTTTTAAAAAAACTTGTTATAGGAAAGAAAATTTTATCGCGCTAATTATTCAGTATTCTCAAAGACAAAAATAAATTGAATTTTAAACCGGTTTTGCATTTTGCTTTAATTATAAAAAGGTAGATAAGAAAAAAAAAAATATTGCTCGGAACCAATTATTTTTAAAATATAGAACTCTAGAACAGAATAGAGAGAGAGAAAGAAATATTACTTTTTAAATCTCCATAATGAGAAAGTGTGGGCAAAAAATATTTTAGATCATTTTAAATAATGAGATTAATTATAAAGTTATATTTTAAAAAAACAGTCCTTTTTGTTGGGTTTCATAAGCATATGAAGAAAAAAAACTACAGTGATTAGTTAACCACAATTGGATATAAAATATTTAATCGTTTCTGAAACCTCAGATGGGTCATTTAAACAATAAATCTTTTCAGTAATTTACGTCTATATTACCAATTGCATCATTGTAACGTTTTTTTTTTAAACAATTTTTTTAGGAATTTTTCTTAGAATTTATATAAAAAATGGTTTTTTCTACTACCCAGACAGGGCACTAATATATTTAACTTGTAAGTTTTATGTAAAACAGTTACGTAATAACTTAAATTTTAGACATAAGAAATTATTTTAGAAAAATTATAGCAAAAATAAAACACGGCATATTTTATTTGCCTTATAAAAGCGAACTTTTTCTTTCTATAAACAGAAATATTCGTGAATTTTATGACCAAACCTGCTTTCTGTTAATTTTATTCGAAAGTATATACTGAAAATGTATTCTAAAATTTAATTTAAATCTATGTGTTGTATAATTAAGTTTGAATTCCTTAAAAGTGTTACGACATTTAATCAATACATTTAAATAACTATGTGGCATAAACCTTAGAGAATAACATAGTGAATCACACACAACGTTTTCTCTACAGTGTTGACTAGTTTACGTTCAGAGCTTCACTATTAGTTTTAAGATAGTATTTTGATAACTTTTTGTCGTGGTTTCCATTCCTTTCTTGTAAAGTGAATCTCTGAAACACCTTCATAGTTGACATCCAACCAAACTCTTTCAGAAGCCGAATGATGAGCTCTTTGGAAGCATTTTTCTTCGGTTTAACACTTGTTAAGCATTATCTGTTTGCACGAAGATTGATCAGAAAAAATAATACAAGCAACAACATTTCAGAGCTACATATTGTGGAGAATCCCCCCCCAAAGTGGAGACAGATGGCGCTACTTGTCATACAGCTGGTTTGCGGTAGAAATTAAAAGTTCCCAGAAAGGGTTCAGGACGATTTAAATGGCAAGACTCTTAAGAAATTGGTCTCATTTGGAAAGGCAAGTCATGATTCAATTTTTATGGGCAAAGAATACGTTCGCATCTGCAATGAGCAGACAACATGAAGAGAAATTGTGTCACTCATTTCAATCAGGCAGAGAGGATGTCGATAAAAGTAATATGGCCGGCCAATTTCTTAACCGACAGAAATCACGGCAAGAATTGAAAAGAATGATTCAAAATGATTGATGGGTAACTGCGTGAAATCTTGTCAGAGCTGGGACTGAGCTATGGTAGCATGCTACATATCGTTTCTGATGTGCGGCGATATTCCAAGACATTTGTGTATAAACATCCGTCGAGACTAGCTCACAGGACTAATACCTGATTTCTCCCAAGACGGGTTAAAATATTTGGTCCTGCGTTTTGATAAATGCCTCAAAAGATTTGATGATTATGTCAAAATGTGATAGGCATGTATACTTCTAAATTCCCCTTTGCATTTTCTGTCTAGTAATAATAAATATTTTTATCCGACTTGTAAAATTTTTTTGGATCAACCCCCTTGTATGCGTACATTGTGGTAGTTGCAACAATCTCCAACATCAAATGTGTTTTTGTAGGTAAACAGAATTATAGACTGTGGCTGTTATGAGCGCGCTGTCTCAACAGTGCTTTTGCTTTATGGTGCATTTGGTGCTTTAATTATTTCGAAAGGAAATTGGCAGTCATTTTCGAAAACCTAAGGTCTTCCTTTTGACACGTTCGCCTGTTTAGCTAGTAGACTCTTCTTTCGGAAAATATTGCGACGAATTGTCACTTTGACTGCTTTGACGACAGCTGTTTTCACACCAAGTGTGTACAACTCTTTATAGTACGGTGTAGATTGCTGTTGTTCTCATAATATCTCTTAGTTGTTTCGATAAAAGATCAACCTTTTGATGTCTTAATCTTTAAGAAACTTAATAATCTTCAACGTCTGCTGTCTTTGAGTCACAGCAGATGATCTCATGTTTTATCAGAACTTATGGAACATATGTTATGCTGCTGCTTGACTTTGGTTTATCAAAGTAAATTTCCTTTATGTTGAAGAGCTGTGAGTATGATTTCCGGATTGCTGAAGATCAGGCAGATCATCTGAGACTAAACGACTCAAATTACAAGACGGAGTACACGCTTTGCAATATTGTATCTTTTTGCTGCTTTTCATTCATTGACAGAAGATCCAAGAATTGCTCGTCTCCATTTCCTCGGCAAGTGATTTCGCTGTTGCATCAGAACAACTGTTGGCGAATCACACATGTTATGGAGATGTTCCGCTTAGTTGTGCTTGCAGTTTCTAAACACTGAACACAAGGTTGTACTACCTGGTGTTTACCTTATTACCTCTGCGACAATAAATAGTATCGGATATTGATTTCAGATCAATCCTTTTGCTTATGGAGGAATGACGTTCATGGACGAGAGGGGCATTTTTCCGGATAAGTGTGAGTGTTATTATTAACGTCACACTGTAGAGCAATTGGAAAGCTACTATCGTAGAACCATGCAATTTTAAACCTCGTTAAAGTGACGAGTAGGATATTTGAGCTGTATCCCTTCTCCAAATACTTCAACACTCTAAAGGAAGGGCATTTAATCTTCTATAGATTTATAATGTGTATCAAACTCTGTAACAGATGGGTTTTCAGTGATAATAAAGCATTTTGGCATGCCAATCACGAGTTCAGGACCATAACCATTAGACCACCATGGGGCAGGCATCTTTTCGGTGAACGTCATCTGTAATCAATTCATGATGTCACAATGTCACATTGAAAGAGTAAAAGCACAACTTTTAAAACACTTTTCAGTAGAAATATTAATTAAAATATCAATTAAAAACATAAATTTCTTTTATAACAAGTACTCGACGGAACGGGTGAATGAGTGATCTTTAACAACGTCGCATTACAAAACAACACGAGGGTTGTTGGTAACAGCCCATGTGATTCTGAACCTTCTTCAAGTGACAAGAATGAAACCTAAATAGATACGCCAGTGAAAGGACTTTGAACTATGATAGATTTAGCATACATCAAGCCTTTCTACATGCGGGTCTTCAGTGGCATTAGGGTTCGAAACCATTAGAACATTAGAAGTATCTGGTAAGAATAGGTAGACAAAGGCAGATTACAGCGTCATGATGTTAGTGTTCACCTAGGGCCACAGCAGATCGGGGGGAACATATGATTGTCAGATCAGTTGTCACAGTGCTTGATTCATTGTTATCAACCATCAGACGTGCGACCCGCACACAAGTGTCCACCATGACCATTCACAGATGGCTGATAGAGCAAAATTTACACTCGCACGACCATTACGCCACCTGTCACTGACGCCTAAACACTATTGAGACAGATTGCAGTGCTGATTGGCTCGATCATGTTGGAATCATGCTGACTGGAGAGCGTATAGTGTTTAGCGACGAAATCCGCTTTCAACTATGTCCTGACGATCATCGAAGACGTGTCTGGAGACGCCCGGGCAGCGGTGCCTATCCTGCTTTCAATTTGCTCGCCACACAGGCCCTCAACCAGGAGTTGTGGTCTGGGTTCATTTCATTTGACAACCGGGGACCCTTTGGTCGTCATTAGAGGCACATTTACTGCAGAGCGGTACGATGACGACATTCTGGGAACTATTTTACTACCGTTCCTTTTGCAGTACCCTGACCTTTTTTTCAGCTAGATAATGCCCCACCACATACGGCACGTGTTTGCAAGCACTGTCTTACAGCTTGTCAAATATTTCTTGTCAGCCAATATCCAGATTTCTCTTCAGTGGAGCATGTCTGGGATACGATGGTAAGGCGACAGTATACTACCTGGGAATGTTGATGACCTGACTCGACAATTGGAGTAAATTTGGCAAGAAATACTCCAGAGACCATCAGGTTGCTTTATCATTTATGCCACATCGTGTGGTATAAAGCTCCATCATCCAGGCTGGAGGTGGGTAAACACCTTATTGAGCTCGTTATTTTGTAAATATTAACTCTGAAATAAATCATTCAATTTTTCTGAAATTTTAATCATTTTCTATTCTGTCCGTAATATTTCCACCATCCCCAATTTGTGTCTCTATAGGACAGCTCGTTTTTGGTGCGTAGATTGTTTGTTATAGAGTGTATATTATTCGCAGGTCGACTCACACACACACACACACACAGCCTTTCATCTCTTCAATGGGTGATAAATGAATACCAAGCTTGCTTGGGGACTCTAAACACTGGGTTTCACTTCAGATTGACACCTGACCAGGACATCTGTCATGCACCTTAGTGGTCAAGGTCACATACACTGAGATGGGCACAGTAGACCTTGGGCCCACATGGGTTGTGGCAACTGATATTAGTTTATATATATTATTCATATCTATTTACAATAGAATTTCCACAATTTCGTGGTTTAGAACCCGTTTTATAAGAGGGAAGAAGTAAAAAATACTCATTTCTCCGAAATGCAGTTGGCTTTTGTATTTAAAAATAGATGAGCTTTAATATTGTAAAAAAATGCAAATAATATTAATGAAAGATTGAAATGTTTCCTGTAATATTTAATCAAAATCCCACTAAGAAAGAAGAGCTATGCCATATTCCATGCATTAAATTAGTAACTATCCTTGTAGAAGCCCTCATTATTCATCGCTATATAAATCATCTGTTCCAGTAACAAATTAGTACCAAAGCAAACTATTGATTAAATATAGTACAAGAGAACTCATGAGATCAAACTGTCAGTGGTACATATTAATTCGATAAACAAGTGTATCGTAAATGAACTGAAAGATAGCTGACAGTCTTGAAAGCTGGAATTATTTGGATCAAAGTATTCCGTATTTAATATAGAAAGAGTTTACAAAAGGAGACGAGGAAACAAAATTAAGGTATACGACTATATCAAGAATTGGATGTTTATGATAAAGCACATGAAAGTTTTTTTTACCTTTACAATGATCTTAATTTCAAAAAATATATATAATAGTAATTTTTTAAAGACTTCTAGCACTCAATATTATATATAAATCCTTTTTCTGAAAAAAAAATTATAATCAAATATTAAATTTTTAGAAGGGTTCATAAAGCCAAAAAAGCATTTGACAGTGATTTTTGTATTGTATTGTGGCCTAACTCTTGTTAAGAATAAATCGAGTATTTTCAATGTAGGCAGAATACTCATTACAAATAAAATTGGCAACATTGGAGTTTTCGTAAAAAATTCTTAATATTAGTTATAGAATTGAAGACATTTAATAGTAAAAACTATTCACAGTAACGTTCCATTAAAACAATACATGTAAGAATTACACCAAATTTTTGTCAAATAATAAATGCATATGATACAATTTCAAAATAAGCTTTTAATTTTTTAAGAAAAAAAAAGGTTAAATATTAATGCATCCTCCGTGGTACAAATGACAAAATTTAAAACAAACAAAATATATTTCCAAAGTGTTCTTCTAAAATAAAAATTAATTCAAGATGAAGCCTTATAATATATTTTGAAATACCATTTTTTTCTGGCGGATATTTCCTACTCATCTTTCCTATTCTCATTTCTCTGTTTCTGGAGACATTTTTTGGAACGGTCGATAAAACTTTTTTATCTGATTAACGAGGCATTTAGAATGCAATCTTAACACAACAGCAAAAAAGAGCTAGTTCTATTCAGTTTATGACAAAACATTCTTGATCGAATCGTTAAAAAAGAAAAGAATGTTTATCGCATATGACAACTGGGATTGGAATGGATATTACAAAGAAATGAAAGCGGATAGATGCCTAAGCAATCGCGAAAATGTTTTATGTTTTGTTAGGTACTTATGAAGCATTATGTCTTTCAGAATGCTGATATGAAATCTGATTGGCAAACATTTAGTTCATTGTACCATATTGTGTTTATCTTTGATATCGAAAGCGACTGTTCTGTTGAACCGAAAAATAGAACAAACAATTTTATTCACATTTTGAAATGTAACAAATTGAATTCAGGACAAATATAAAAATAATGCAGTTTTTTTTCCTCAAATTTTATTTTTTCTATCACTTTATTTTTATTTCATTATTGTATTTTATCCTGAGTATATATATTGTAGTTATATCGGTAATAAGTATATCGAACCGTATTGACGACATTATATTAAAAGAAACACATGATTGCCAATTTAGCGCTTACGACACATGCGAAATTGAGGTTGTCAACAGGGTTTATGTTGAACGTCGGTGATTCCTGCAATAATACGTAAATACTATTATATCTCAGTTTTCCAAATAAACTTTAGATTAAAAAAATATACGATATTTCTTCACATCGTAATACTAAGCATTCTTTTTAAGCTACTGTCCCATTAAGTCTCACTATTTAGCCTGCGATACTATCAAAAAATATTCTTATAGGAGCGTTTCTCAAACTGTTGAGCGTGCCCCCTGTGGAGGGTTCTGATAACCCTATGTCAGGGCGCGAGTATTTTGAAAAGTTGAAAACAAAAGATTATTTTAAACAAAATATTAATTTTTTGAATGGAAGCAAAACAAGGTACATTCTGAATATTAAAAAAATAAAATACACATTTACATTGATATAATAAGCTTATAAATGTATCAGTACTTGCATATGTTATTTAACAATACTAAGTTAAGAACAATTTTCATATTTTTACGCATTGGCTCTTATAAATTGTAAAATTATATACAAAACATAATACTTATCGTGATAATTTGTACGGTTTATAATTAGATTCGTGTTGTAGCTTTACGACAAAGTATATTATTATTGAATTCAATATATTTATGAAGGAGGAAAGGTGAGTGATGGAAACTATGATTGAAAATTGGGTCACAAGTATTGAAAGTGGGAGAATCACTGTCTTATAGCCCTCCTCTCCTGTGGCTATTTTTATTTTTATTTATAACAGTTCCATAACCCGAAAACCGCTTGAGAGACGATTCCTTAAAAATTCTGTTCTTAGCGTATCTTAAGTCTAACAAAAGAAAAATGTTTTCCAAATTTAATTTCTGCAAGTATGATAGTTATATTACAGAAATGTTTGTCTATAACACCCCCGCAATTCGTCTTTGGAGTCAATTTACAAAAAACTCACTCGTAACGGATTTCTATTCCAGCAAAGGAAAAATGCTCTTACCGAATTTTAAGTTTGTAATTCTAACTATTCGAGGAGGTACCTTCTGATTCGTAAGCACGTAACATACCACCAGACCAAAATAACCTCTTAATTCCGGATTCTGTTACTGGTTTATCAAGCTGATATCGCTACATTACTCCCCACCAGTGAGTCGTTAGGCAGGCGAAAGAACGATATATTTGATATCGGGCAAGAGTGTGTGTTGTTGCTGTTGCGTCAATTATATCTGACAACTTTGGTTGCTGCGTCAAGTGGATCTGACGGCTTTTGATTTTTCCTGCTGTGGGTAGATGGCGCCACGACTGCTGCGGGAAAAGTTTGCGTTTTCTCCTTATCAGTGCTTCTCAAACTTTCAATACTAACGACTGAATTTTCAATCATAACTTTCATCGCGCTTCCTCCATATAATGATACTATATTGAATG